>CANUEP010109917.1:0-242819 GCA_947857235.1 Jatropha podagrica
TTCTTTTTTTTTTTTTTTTTTTTTTTTTTTTTTTTTTTTTTTTCCGTTTATTAAATGTAATTATGATGAGTCATAACCCAACTTGAATCTGAGTTAATATTCAATTTTTTCTAACATATAGTAAACTGAAATGCATACAGATTTTTTTCCCCCCTAAAGTATTCATTTTTAACGTACAGTCCTGAATGAACTCAAAAGACTCATTCATGTGGATGTTCAATATTTTAATTCTAATCAGCATGTTAATTACAAAATCCATAACCAGTTACGACATATGAAAACTTCTAGCCATTACGTTCCTACGTTTCAGAAGCATTTTCCCGCCCATTTTCCTATATTAAATACTGTTTTTTCATGAAAAATTATATTTTAGAAGTCATTTTCCCATATTGCCTTAGCATTTCTTCGTTTCCGATTCCATACAACATAGATAACTAGGTTTCACTCCTTTAATAGACAATACTGATCATATCATAACACAACCATTCATCCAAATTACATACCAATTGCACATACCAATACTGATTTAAGATTGGATTAAAGACATCAATATTTTTTTTCCTTCTCATGGTACAAGTAATTTAAATACAACTGATTCACGGGGCCCAAATTCTGAAAATTGACCCAGTTATTTTTGGCTCCTCTTGTAGCCTAGTTCCTAACAAGTTTATCACTGCAAAATTTAAGAATTACATAGTACATTCACTTTCATGATGCAGGAGCATACTCTTGTATTGCTGTTGCCAACTTACTCCGATCCTCCTCTGTTTTCATCCTAATCAAGAAGGTTCGTGCCACGACATTATCATTATTGCCACCATCGTCTCCCTAAAAAAGCCAACTTCAAGTTTCATGACGTAGAATACAATATATAAAATTCCGTTGATGGAAAATGACCACCAACAAGTGCAACCAGAAATTTTTGTTTATCTATTATAGAAACTGAAGAGAAGCGTTTTCTCATTGACTGTTGAAAGGGTTACAGCTTTACACAATCAATGAAGTTAATGGATACGTTATACAGCTGGGAGAGATGAATTCTACAGCCATGAGATTTACAACACATGATGATAAGAGATACGGACTCACTTGCATAACAATTAGTTTGTTTCTTAGACTAATCCATTATATGCATACAGACAGTATGCCTTGTCATAAAAGAAAAATAGTAAAATAGCTTGTTTTAAGTTTCACTAGGAAACAACATATTATGGATACATTTCAATTTGAAAGGTCCAGGTTCTTATAATTCAATAGGATAAACAATCAACCCCACGTTTGAAATTGAATGAGTTAACAGCCTACAGAAGTTTAGCAGTTTGCCAGTTCCCAACACCCCTAGTATCTACCCTGAAGATGTCTAATGCATGTTATATTCACAACTTTCAACAGGAAAACAGAAAAAAGGACACTTTCAAGCTTTAATTGTTTATCCTAAACTGTGAGTACATGCCATGCAAATCCATAAGAATAATAGTTCATATATGTTTAAATATTCAGCATAACAAGTGTTACCGCAGTATGAAATATCGCCACGATGGAATTTTTTTGTGAATTTGTCTTGATTCCTGGATATAGCAAAGCATTTAGTAACACTCTTCCCGCCTGCCATCAGCAAAACAGCACAAAACGTAAAAATAAACAAATGCACCTACTGAAAAAATACTTATAGTTTTAAAAGGAATTGATTGGAATATAAACCTTTACAGTGCATGTAATAAGGAATACAATGCAAAATTACACAATCAACCAGAAAAAGCAGGAGTGGGTGGGGAGAAGAAGCATATCGGTTAATGACTAGACCACTAATACAATAATTTAAAATCTAGAAAAGTCTAATGGAACGTACATCATTTCGAACAATTATTGTTGGTTTTGATTCTTTTGTACCCTTGGCGGCATCCTCTTTGCATTTGATAGAAAGCTGGCCTGTACCTTTGTCTTTCCATGTATCTTTATCTGCAGGATCACTTGACTGCAAACATCAAAGAGCAAAACCAAAAAATTAAAGGGTTCAAAATAAAACAAGATAACATCAAAAGCCATAGCACATAAGAGAAATATCACATAAAAAATCATTGATGAAATGATTAGAAATAAATTCCAAGAAGGATGAAGCAACAAAGTTAATTAACAGAATGCCAAGCCCCGTCAACAAACTAAGAAACTCATGTACAAAGTGATGACAATGTTGTTAAAGCCCATTTTGGTCATCCATGTCAAAGTTGACAAAGGGATACGGAGTTGGCCAGAGGCGGATCAGACCAATAACATATTACAATACCTCATGAGACACAACACATAAGGGAATCAACAAAGATATGAAAAGGTGCAAACACCATGCAAAATGACATGAAATACAAACATGCAAGTAAACTGTGCATGTAATTAAATTGACATGGAGAAACATGATCTTGCGCCTTGTTTTAAGTAAGAACCAAGATGGACCTCGATTTATTATCTGTTCCAATAGATTATCAACCTCATCGCAGTTTGCATTTTTTAAGCTAATGCTGTTCTATTGAAAATGGGTAAAGTGAAAGCCTTAATGCCAAAAAAACAGGTCTTCAAGTGACATCAATAAGCATAAGAATGATGTAATTTACCTTAACATACAGCTTGCACTTGACTTCATGGACTACAACGATACCCTTCTCTTCAGACTTTTTGATTGATGGGCTGCCAGGTTGCTCTGGTTCATTTTCTGGCAAAGGAAACAATTCTCAATTCAATATCAATGTAAACTGCCTCCTTTCTTGCCTATGTATCTTTTTTAAGTTCTAACAACATGCAAGAAAGTTGCTTAAATTAAGCTTTAACTGGCAAAAGTTCTTGGAATGGGAAAGTGAACCAATATCGCGAAAGCACAAATGAAGATCGACCAATCCTACCAATTTCAGAGCTTCATAATTTCAAATATCATTATACAAGAATCTTTACAAAATGCAGTTGTATCTTATGCAGATATGATGATGCAGACAAGGTTAAGTTCAATGAGTAATGGCATTAAATATATTCACAATTTCCAAAAGGCAAAGACAAACTTCCATCATCTCACCATCATCGACATCCTCTGAAGTGTTATGATTTGCAGAAGCAGAGTTTTGGCCTGAAATAAAATAATCGAAAGCAGTGATCAGACTTCACATTTCTCCACATAAGCAACATAGTCAGTTCTATCAAAGTTGATTGATATATTTAGTAGAAGTTATTAGTTATAATATACCTGCATATCATGTTCCATAACCTATAATAAAAGAGTTCAACATCCACAATCATTAAAAATTTAAAATTAAAACTATCTACAAGGAGGTCCTTTATTGAGCACGCAACCAATTTAGTGCCAATTTATCTTGCTCATTTTCACAGGCAAATGTTCCAGCTACTATTTAACAGTCACTTTCGCGAGTCATTACCAACAGAAATTGAAGCAACCTAATATAATACCTACCAAAAACAAAAGGAGTTGGAGTTTTGAAAAACACAGGAGCACTTTGGTTGCCAGAAACCATTCCAGAGCTTTCATTAGCCAAAGGAACTCCAGAGCTCTGACTGTTTGAGAACAAACCAGAGCTTTGATTAGTAAAAGAAACTCCAGCGTTCTGACTGTTAAAGAACAACCCAGAACTTTGGTTCGCAGAAGAAACTATGGAGTTCTGACTATTGGAGAACAATCCAGTATCATGGCTCTTAGAGAATAAGCCAGTGCTTTGACTGTTCGAGAAAAATCCAGAACTTTGATTAGGAGATGATGCCGCTGAGGTCTGACTGTTAGAGAATAATCCAGAAAGCTCACTCTTGGAAAATGAGCCAATGCTTTGACTGAAACCAGAACTCTGGGTCTTGGAGAATAAGCCTGTACTTTGACTATTGGAAAAGAAGCCACTGCTTTGATTGTTGGAAAACATACCAGAACTTTGGCTATTAGATAATAATCCTCCAGAACTTTGATTGTTGGAGAATACACCAGAGCTCCATGACATGTTAGTGCTTGTATTTGAGGTCGGTGGAACCAAACCAGTTTTCCCTAGAAATAACTTACTTTCATTGTTCTTTGTTTCAGGCGCTAGCTTTTCAGTAGCAAGAGAATCAGCAGGAGGTCCTCCTTTTGTAGCATTTGCTTTGAGCCAGTTCACAACATCACTGAATTTCTCCTGCCACAAGAGAAGAAAGATAGTGAGCAACTACAAATAAAAATTTATGATCAATATTTTCTATCTCTGTTATAAAATACCATAATGTTTGAAGCATGAGCCAAGTAGTCTCGAATTCCATCTTCCCAAAGTTCATCAGGGTGATTCTTCAGTTGTGCTTGCACCCAGCTAGTACAAATATAAGAAAATAACAAGATATTTAATATATAAGATCTTGTTAAAAAAACATGCATATTTAAAGTGAGGCAGATATTCCTTATCATTCTAAAGACCCTTTTGTAGAATTTGAAAATCCACAGGAGATAATAAAAGAATACATAATAAAAGAAATAATGTATGAACAGACGATGAAATCTTCCAGTCAACATTAATCACAAAGTAGGACTTTAAAGGTAATAAATTATGACATTAAAGTTGTCTTGATACTAAAGAAAGTGGACCTGGCAAATTGAGTGTTGAGAGCTCTCACATGCTGTCGAGAAGATTCAGCCCGGTGCACATCCAACACTGGCATCAGAGTTGACTGCTGTTGAGATGGTTCTGCCCTATGAACATCAAAAGAGGATCCTGCCATTATTCTTTTATTCCTGAACTGCAATGTCATTGAAATTCATATACTCAGTTTCTTGAACATGACTGAAACCTCTTTCTTAAAGATCCAAATATACACATATAGATTATCGCTCTTTACAAAACTAAAACACCATGAATTCCACGGTTTATGGCACTATACTCAATTTGAGAGGTCTATTACAATATCCTAACAAAGTAATAACACCAACAAAGGAAGTTCTCTCTTAATATAAATTACTTAACCATGTACGATGTATCTCTAGTTCTTCTCAGAATCTCTTCTTTTGAAAAATCCATTAACTTTACAACATTCTGGCAAAGGAAACATTACTAATTTGTTTGTTCGAAAGGACTTCTAAATTTTTCTACAAAACTAATGCATACAATCCCATTAAGAATCTATACAAGCTTCTCTTCTCTTACCTCACTTTCTTCAGTATAGCTCAAAGTCTCAAGAACAAAGCCAAACTAAAAGCAGACCTGACTTAAACTAAAAGCTCAATCCAAAAACTTAACCAACCGAAACAAATGCACTTAATAACATAAAAATCCCCTCAATCTAACAGCCCGATAAAAATTAAAAATCAAAGACTTCGAATTGATTTCATTCATAGCATCAAAACCAATTCAGGTAGTAAAGCCCCCCAACTTTTTTTCTTTTAAAAAAAATCACATTAGTTTAACCTTAATTGATATCTATGATTTTCAACTCCAACAGCGCAGCTACAAAAAATATCGAACAGATAGAACAGTTGAACAAAATTAGGGTTTTTCGAGCTCCAGAGAAAGAAACTCACAGCCGTGTCGTTGGCTCCCGGCGCCGAATCAGAGATGGCGAAACGTTTCGCTTCTTTCATGATTTTTTTCCTTTTTGAAAAGTTGCAGACACCAGACAGAGCTAAAAATTTTAGGATTTTACCTTTTCGAAAATTTTGTTTGGCTTTTGGCACAGGCTAATAATGCTAACGAAAGTAGAATTTTTTTTTTTTTAAATTTAGGAAAAATTTAATTTAATTAGAAGTGGAATTGATTTTGGCCGTCCGATCAGGTGGGGAACAAACTTTCAATTGGGACAGCCGGATTTGCACGTTAATTAGGGTTCATCGGCTGGCTCTCGTCTGTTACATAAACACGTGTGGCACGTGCCCACTGCTATTACGGGGTCCACCATTGGTATCCCATTCTCAAGGTCTTTGGGGCTGTCCTTTACTGGTACTGCTCAGGACTCAAACTCAGACGTCGAAAATAGACTAAAATCGCCGATTTGTCTTGATCTGGAATTATCAATTAAATTCAATTTTTAAAATTAAATTTGTACAATTTTAAATCATGCAATTGCAAATAGGTTTATATTATTTAAATTATAATAAAATTGTTTGAGTTTGAAATTGCAAATGATAATTATTCTTCTTAATACAGATAATAAAAATTAAAAAAAATTAATACTCCTTAATTTTCTCAAAACTAAAAATAATTTTAGGCAAAATAATCTATCTATCCATTGTCTGTATAAAAGTAGGAATGAATTCAATTCCATGTTAGGGTTTTCTTCGTCTTCCTTGTGAAATTGAAATTCCTAATAAAGAATAATAAATCAGAAATATAGAAATGGAGGACAGTGTAACGAGTTCAATGACACTCTCCAAAAGAACACATGGGCTTGCACTAGACGGCCCAAAGCATCTCGAAGAAACAATCCAAGCTGCTTACTAGATACTCTCTTCCATGAACGAGGGGCTATGCGACCCTACTTTATGGGCAACGACATCCTCCGCCAATTTTTCTACTATAAATACAAGCACAACTTCACAGATTACTGCGGCTAATAATGGCGATGTTGCTTCTGATTGAGGCCACCACTTGGACGGTGGCGGTTCTGGTGGTGCCATTATAGGGATGAGGCTAGATTTCGGGTATAAGAATTCTGTTGCTGCTCTTCGTGAGGTCCGTCCTTTCGGCCATTTCTAATTCTCAAAAGGTAAAAGGTCGCTGCCTTTTGTGTTGTAATGCAGAGATAATTGTGATTCTTTTTCTTTTTTACTGTGAATCAGATCGCAGTGTTGTGCTAATCTGCTATTGATTTATTTCATTAGCGAAATATAACTTTTTTAACCCATAGTAATCAATTAATGCAATTAAAAATATATTGCACTATGCAGACAAATAAATTTCAACTTCGAAAACTTCGGAACTTAGAAAGGTCATTTTTCTTTAGAGAAATTTACATCACGACTAGTTTCTTGCTACCATCTCTATTTTTCTCTTCTTCCATGTATACTTCTGTCGCTTATTTCTACCCTTTACCCTTTACCTAGGCTTAATAAGAAATGAACCAATAAACAATGAGCTTGGTCTTCTTCACAACAATAAAAATTAAAAGTACCTTTTCCCATCCCCTTTATACCAAGGGGTTTTTCTCCTCTACTTCTTCACCTTCTCCATTACGAACAATACTTCTCTCTTCTTTCAAATGAGATATGCCCTTCTGCTTGGGTGCATTCCTACTGGGAGGTTTGTTATCTGGCAACATCTTCAATATAATACCCATGGCTATGAGAAGCAGCCCTGTCCCATGCTGCTCTGTCAATGGCTTTGTAAATATCATGTACGACAGCAACAAGGTGACTGCTTTTCTAGCAGTTGTTATCTGCAGAACATTATAAATCATATCAAACCAACACTTAAGATTACTGCATTGTTTATTATTATAATTGAATGTTTCCAAGTCCCAGAGCATATTAAATTAAACGCCTGACTGTAAATATCGGCCACATGGTCAGACATCAAAACTAGAAAGCGAAGAATGAGAAAACACAGTACATAGTTTAATTAATATCAGGTGCATGAAGTGCCCTAATTTTGAACACTAAATGAATGATATCGTGTTGTACAGTTTATGTCCACTACCATTATTTCGTTATCTGTGAAACCCATGTGAGATTTAAACCCAATGCTCAAATCCTAATGATGGATGCACCTTTCTTAAGAAATGGATGTACTTCTCGAAACACAATGCATCATTTCAAACCCAATTTATAAAGCAGTGGAATGCCCCACTGGTTCTCCACGTGGGGTATTACAGTAATAGACAATAATTTTAAATTATATATGAAGCACAAGTTTTATAGCAACAAGCTATGGGAGGATAAAAATGTGCATACCATTGCAGTGGTGGCAGCCCCAAAAATAGCAATCAGGGATAAAACAGATACTTGCCCTATGAATGTCGCCATAGCTTCAAATACTAGCACCCCGTACACATATGGATGCTACAATTGACACAAAACAGTAAAAATATTAGTCCGGAAATGTCAATAAACACTGTTACATCAAAGAATCCAACATAAGCTGGGAAAGGAGAATTAGAATGTCTTGTATTATTGGTCTTGACTTTATCTAGGTGAAACCCGCAGAACGAAGCTTACAAATACATATGAAATGACCTTAAAATGTTTATATTCGGCGTATCAATTAACAGCCCGTACTTTCTCGTCTTCCATCAATGCTCTCATTTATCTATTTAACATCAAACAATTGTACACCTTTCAGTCCAGAGATTTTTATATTTTTTTACACTTTTATTATATATTTCCAATATCTTGTTGCCAGGTCTATTCCCGAGGTAGAACCTTCAATTTGACAAAATAACACTTTCAGTTTGGTCAAGTCAGAATATTGTTTTTGAATAAATATACTATTAAAGCAGTGGACACCAACTACCAAATTATTAATTCCACCTAAGAAATTATTTCATCTGCGCATGGCCCGCAAGCTAGTGAGACACAACTTCAAAACCATCTTTATTTGAAATCATTTGTTCTGTGTTTTTAAAACAAATGACATAAGCATGTATAAAAATACGTTATATATAGACGTAGACA
This sequence comes from Jatropha podagrica, assembly GCA_947857235.1. Classification (NCBI taxonomy): domain Eukaryota; kingdom Viridiplantae; phylum Streptophyta; class Magnoliopsida; order Malpighiales; family Euphorbiaceae; genus Jatropha; species Jatropha podagrica. The sequence goes on from CANUEP010109917.1 coordinate 8,609, forward strand.
TTAATGTTAAAAATTACGCAGAATTCTTTACTTGTGAACAAGAACTCCAAGCCTTGAACAGCTCTCCTGTCAAGATCATTGGTGGAAGCAATAAAGGCAATCCTACAACTGTTGAGCAGAACAGCACCTCAATCTGTTAGAAAATAAAATGTGCAAAAATTAATAACAGAAAGCAAATTTTGTCAAATCAGCAATTGATTCAATTACCTATGAGAAAATCATGCTCACCTGCGTTGTGCCAGGATTCATGGTAAAAATGGCCTCTTGCAAATTCCCCATTAAAGAATCCATAACCAAGGCACCACATATCATCAGAACACCTATTATGCTAAAATTTGGAGAAGTTTGGGCATCTGCTAAGGTGAAAAGGATCAAACCAATAACTAGCAGCAGGGCAGATATATATTCATGAAATGGGTATTTCCTTCTCAAGCCCGGAATAAAGGCACCCATTATCATGACAGGTAGCACCTAAAATTGTTCATTTCACACAATTAAAAAGCCAATAAAAAGAGAGTAACATTTTCCACCAAAATCAGGAGATAAGAACAGGGTTAATTACCTTGGTGGATTTGAACATAATTTGGGCTGGATAGTTAAGGAAGGCCAAAGAACCCTTGGTCAATCCATGAGAACCCATAAGAACAGCAGAGAGTTTCACATAAGTTTTCCATGGATTTACCATTTGCTTAGTGGTGAAACCCTGAAAGTATATGAGAACCAGGTAGACAAATCCTTGCACAAAGGTGAAATACCAGCCATAGCTGAAAATCAGAACAAGCAGAAAATTCTGATTAAATCCTGAATAACAGTTAAAAAAAAAAAGAACAGTTACATTTGTTTTGGGAATGGCAATGCACCTGAACTGTAGCCGGTTATACACATATTCCTGGAATTAATCAAGAAAGAAGAGGATTATCAAACTTAAAAACATTCATAAGTATTGAATTTTATTTGAATTTATATTTTGAATTAATGGGGTCGGAGTGATAGAACAATTGTGATGAAATGGCAAACTCAACATTTTAGAAAGAGTTGGATCTTAACATTTATATGCGTAAGGTCAAAAGAAGAATTGAAAACCAATGAAACAGTGCACAAAGAACAATAAAAGCGCATCCTCTCTTTAGCGCCACAATGAGCTTAAGAATTCGTTGAGTGAGTCAACACACCTCTGTTTGGTTGGTGAGAAAAAAAAATGCAAAAGAGAAAAGAGAAATCATAAGAAATATTAACAATCTAAAATCATTCTCTAAAACGTTTTAATTTTCAACTTAAAAAAAAAAAAAATCAAAATAACAATAGAGATAAGATCCAAAAATCTGACATATTCTCATCTACCAAACAGAGTATAACAATTAATCCAAACAAAAACACATAAGCATTGCTCATCAAAATCAAAGGGAAAAAAAAAAGATAGCAGCAAATAAAACAAATGAAAAAACAAACCTCGCAAATTCCATTAACGAGATAACCAAAGAAGAAACCGGAGGAGCAAATGAGGAATTGCTGCCATGTGGGTCGATCAGAGAGAGAAATTCCAAACAGAGACCTGGACTGATCCTCACTGTTCATTTCTTTTCACTAGTCTCTTCTCCCAAACTCCTGATCGCTTTTTAGCTGCGAAAGCGAGACCAAACACTATAACGGATTGCTTGCTTGTGTTAGCAGCTCATGAGTGAGTGAATGAAAAGCGCGTTTGGGTTGTTGAAACGCAGAAGAAAAGCATCGAAGGCGAAGTTGAAAAAGGCCCCTACACTAAATTCTCTCTTCTCTTCTCTCCCTGCAACAAGAAGAGATAGAGAGAGAGAGGACACGCGTTGTCCGGGTTTATTTGGGGGTTTGGGCGATTGGAAAACAGAGGAGAATTTTGATTTTTGAGGGAATAGAAAATGAAAAATGGAATATAAACAGAGAGCCTGGTTACAAGTCCTACATCTGGACGCGTTAGGGAATTAAGATTTAGGAGAGTTTCAGGTTTCAAGGAAAACGTTTTCTCGCGAGAAGAAAACCCGATATTTAATCGCGATATATATGAGAGCAGGCATACATGGGAACTAGGAAATTTTGGTTAATAATCCATCAATATAATAGTTGTCAGAAACACATGTGCATATGGCTTCTACAGTAAGTAGTAGCATACTGTCTGTTTGACTTTAAATTGAATCAAATTGAAATTTTTATGGAAATTAAATTAAATTTAATTCTATAATATTTATTTGAACCATTTTAAATTTAAACTTAATTAATTAATTAATTTTTATAAAATCAAATTGAACAAAAAAAGTTTCAATGTGAATCAAAGTAAACAAAAATAAATAAATTCCTTACAATCAAATCATAGATACAAAGCTTAAAAGCATAAATAGCGGCATCACCGATAACGGCCACGATAAATGTCGCGAGATATTGGGACTTGGAGCGGTGCCCTACTAGCCTCATGCAACGAATTAAACTTTGCGCTCATAAAATGCCACGTGTAATTTGACTATGTGACCTGGCAAACAAATATATACATGTGCTGTTAATTTTCCCTTTCTGAGAGGCCAAAAGAGTAAAAATATTAAATACCTGCCCCTTGAATTTCAAATTTTGAAAACATAACTCATGGGACTGAATTTAGATTATTAGTTTATGGTTGAGGGGGTGAAAAATATGAAATGAAATAAAATAATTTCTTAATTAGAAAAGGAAACAAAACAAAACAAATTAAAGCAAGATTAATTTCCTTTTCTTTTTACTTTATTATGTATTTTATTGCCAGAAAAAATAAAACGTACTTACAAAGCGAAGGCGGCAGTAATTTATTCATTGTCTTACAAGGGATAGAACTAAGCCGGTGGCTGACGAAGCCTTTGAAACAATAACAAGGGCCCAATTGGAGGAGTGGCCTTTCGGTTTTGGGGTTGGGCCAAGACTTGGTAAATTAATATCTCTGTTGGGCTTAGAGTTCTGGCGAGCAATCTACGGTGGTTCGCAGTTAGGGCCTTGTTTTTTTAAATGGAAAAACACACCTCAGCGAGTTAAGATTTTCTTTTTATCAACGAATTAATTGTTATAAATTGAGAAAAGAAGGCAGATAAAAATGTAAGAAATATACATACATACATACATATATATGATATTTCTAGTTTCAAAACTAGCCCATCTTTTTTCGTACTGCTACAAAAACTAATAAGAAAACAAAAATTTGATTCTCTCTTTAGTGCATATGCTTTAAGGTGGCTTTAATCATTCAAGCTAAATTCCTGCCTCCAAATGAGATTAATTAACTCATTAGAAGATCAAGGAAGGCTTCATCTACCAAAGAAGTAAAAACCTCTAGCTCCATCTCTAAAACTAACTCTTCCTTTTCTTCATCAAAATTTCTCCATTTCCCATTTCTCTCCATATCTTTAATATAGATGTGTCTGTTATCCTTCACTTCCCATCCTAAAATCATTTCTTTTGGGTCCCCATTTATCCATTCCTGGGCTGCCTCTAATTCTTTCTTGAACTCTTTGTATCCCAAAATCTTATTATCGTTTGCATTGTTTTCAAGAATTTTCTCTTTGAAGAAGTCTACCAACATACTCTCTGCCTTCGGATTTGATGGTGCTGTTGCCTTGACAAGCTTAAGGAGCTCCTTAGCTTCTCTTTCTGTACCTTTTTCTACTTCACTGGACGCTGAACAAGCTTGTGTGGAGGATTTATCAAGGGAGTCACCTTCTAAATCTGCCAATTCAATTTGCTTTTCCAAATTCACTGGTTTTAGCTTATCAAGGTTCTCAAACGTTCTGATCTTTGCCACAAGTTTCTTTTTAGCTCCTGTACGTGTGATCACATCTATTTAATAACTCGGATTTATTGGATTAAAATATGATTATTCAGTTTAAGGAAATGCTTCAATTTGATAATGTAAAGAAAAGATTTAGAGGCACACCTTCCATTCGGACAAGACTAGTGTGGAAAGGAGAGCTAATCTCTTCTTCATCTTGGAAAGGACAGTCCAGCACAGAAACTGGACTAAATTGTTCCTTCTCCTCCTCATTGGGCCACTCCTGTTAAAATATAAATGCATCAAAAAACTCATTATCACATAAAAAACCACTAAAAGCCAATTCCAACAAACTATTGGATTGGCTAAATAAAGATTTTGAAAGCAACATAAGGATATATATGTGTCAATTCCACGTTATGGTTCATAGCCTTCTAGGTATAGATAATTCACTAGTGTCTGGTCATTTTCTAGTTCTAGCCCATGGAAGTAAGCACCAAGCCCATGCTTTTTGAAAACCTACTGGTCTTTTCTTTTCTTTTCTTTTTCCCAACCTAATCTTGAGTCGTCATCTATGCCTTGAACATTTATTTGATAAATGTTTTATTTAAATAATACACATACAAAGATCAGCTTATTCGTTAGCTAAGTCAACCCAGTAGTTGCCAAAAAACGTCAAGCCTGTACATTTGTTTAATCATAATTATTTATCGGTGGTTATATATCCATAATTAAACAACAAACGCACCAAAAATCAAGTCCTGCATAATTTTTTTATTTATTACTAACTAACACACACCAAAACTGCAAAGCCGCCGACAAAAGAAAAAAAGAAAAGAAAAAAGGGAGAGAAATTCGAAAATGTTAAAAAAGAATTGGAGGTATGTCTCGTATGCCATGAAACTAAATACTCCCTCGAGTTTGACCGCCGTAGATACCGCAAATAGACAACACGTAGCGGGATCGTAGGTCTCGAAGGGCTCGATTGTATTTAATTTCATAGGCCTGAGACCTACTGTACCCAGTTTTCAATTTATACGCCACACGTGAAATTCATGCAGCCTCATAGGTCCTTATGTTTCAACAATTTTCAAAATTCCCAATGTGTCCCCGTCCTGTCACTACGTTGTTTTATTGTTCTTTTTTTAGTGGAAAATGGAGAGGGCAAATCGAGTAGTGTGATTCTATGAGCCAATCGGAGAGGGCCAACAACCGACAGGTGATAATATTAATTTAAACGCGAAGTGCTGAATAAAAACTGTTAACTCAATCCACTGACTCACCTTTGTATTTTCGACCGAGTAGGTGATCGAATCCTCACCGACTGCTACGCCTACTCCCCCGCTGACTTTCTTCTCGCTTGGTAAATCTTTTTCACCTTCTGCGGCGGCATTTCGGCTGCTGTAACTCTCTGAATTACCGCTATGACCGGTAAATTCGCTCTCAGTCCAGCCGTCACTGCTTGAACTCGTTGAGAGTCCGACGGTGGTAAATGCGGTTGTAACAGTGGAGCTGGAGTGATCGGACGGTTTATCTCGCTCCTCAAGGAATTCACGGAACAATCTCCACCGTTTGATCTCCGGACCTTCTCTTTCTGTATGACTATCTTTCCTCCAGAAACTTTTCTTGAACAACTTCCTCGAAAGGCTTCGAGGAAGCAGACTTCCTCCTTTTCTGGTTCTAGTTTGTACGGATGGAGATGGAGACTTGATGGAGGAAGAGGAAGGAAATGGAAGTAACTTAACAGCATTCATGACGGCCTCTGATGCCTTTTGAAGAGCTGAAATTGTTGAAGAAGCTGCTTTAGATGATCCGCCTCTTTTGAAAATTTGTTGACCACGAGGACGTCGCTGTTTCGCGTTGGTGTTCAGATCGGTCTCGAGAAGAAATCGGACGGTGGTGCAGCATTGTCGGCGAGGGAAAGACTTGAAGCCGTTGGATGAACATGAACTGAGATCATCCCTAAGGTAATCCTTGAGTGTCAACGGCCTTTTCTCAATCAAATCAGGTGTTTGATTTACGGTTGAAGCCATATAGTTTTGAAATTCGACGAGAAGACAGAAAAAAGAAAGGGAGGAAGAAAGATATAAATAAATGTTTAAAAATTTAAATCAAGAATAAATGGCAAAGTGATAAGTAAAGGAAATGAAATAATGAAAGGAAGCAGAAATTACAGAGATTGTGAAAAAGCTGTAAAAGAAACAGAGAGGCATTTAAAACATTAAAGAACAGCTTTTAGTACAAAGCTCACTAAGAACTTACAGGAAGACATACAGAGATAGAAAGAAGGTTTTTATAGAGAATCCATAATCTCAAAAGGAGAGACAACAAGAGAGAGAGAGGGAGTGAGTTACAGGGATTGAGGAGAGGTAGAAGAAGCTTAGATGCTTCTTATGGTGCAGTTTTTGAATCTCAAATTTAATTATTTTATTATTATTTCATGTTTTGCGTCTGTATATTTTAGTCACTAGACAGTACATTTTTTGAATTCTGTCATTTCTTATTTAAAAAGAAAATTTGATTATTTAATAATAATAAAATTAATAATACGTGAGTTTGATTACGAGAGGAGAGTGAGACTCGCTCAGACTAGTAGTTGACCTTTGAAAAATCTTGAAAATGATATGGGGGGGGGTGTGCGTGTCCTCCTCTTCCATGCAAAATTGACTGTGCACTGTTCACGCGCTTTGGCACGTGTGCTTGTCGTTGAGATTTCTATACAGTGTCTCAGTGTAAGCGTGAAAAATGATCTACTGTTAGATTAGCCTTTGTTTATGTCAGGATCAGTACTAATATTAATAATTAATTATTAATAAATATAGTCGTGTGAGAAGTTAAGGATGAAATACGTGGAATCAATTATAAGGTAGAGGATTTAAAATTTAAATCGATAGAATTTGAGTATTGAAATTTAAATATTCAACAGATTTTTTTTATCGATTGAAAAATAGTCACCGTTGATGAATTTTTATTACAACCTTAATTTCACTATTTTATCATATAAAATCTTATTTTAGAATTAAAATATTTTATCATTTTAAAAAATACTTTTCAAATTCATGTATTTTATTTTTCAACTAAATATTTCGAAATGTAAAATTTTATTAACCGTGAAATCTATAGATTTTATATTCCATAATTCAAATAAATTATCATTATAATAACTCAAGTTTTGTAGTCCAAGAATCAGAAGGGTCTTGTTCTTTTTTGTAGGTTTGGGTAATAATAACACCGTACATTTCAAGAAATAGTGTAATCAAATATAAAATGATGTACTTGCACGTGTGTAAGAACTAATCATGTTAAAAGGTCAAATTGATTAAACCATAAAAATAATTAATTAAATCAATATCTTAATGAAATGAATGAAGTAGCTATACATACCACATGTCTGAATGAATTAGATGTTGATGAGTGATTGGTCAGTGTTCGAATTAATTTCTAACTAACTTTAGCTAAAACATAATTATCATGATAATATATATATATATATATATATATAGATGGTTCGGTTGAGACAGTTGTGAGATTATTTAAAATGGTTCTAAATTCTAATAATGTAGTAATAATTTGAAAATGAAACGGTCACGCGTGCTTGGGATACTGATACAACTGTGATTTGAGCTTGCAAACCAAAGAGGAAACAGCATGAGTACATTTACAAATTTTAAAGTCTCTTTTAGGTTCTAGCCAGGTATGGACCTGCCACGACGTGATAGTGGTCCACAACATATACAATTGCCCTAATTGTTTATGATTAATCATTTTGTTTAACTTGTTACATGCATTGCAACCCATGAAGATCACAAACATAACTTGCATCAATATAACCTAGTAATCACCACAACGCTCAAGTTCCATAAATGCCTTTTGCCATTGAATTACTTTTTCGAATCGATATTTTTTTAAAATTTATTATATTACAAGAGGTGTTCATAAATTTAAAATTAATCCGATCTATTTAATTAAAAGTTTGTCATATTTAAAAATCTCGGTTACCCATTGATGGGTTTCACATTACTGTCACTAAACTATATATAGCCAACCCCCAAAAAGCATGGATTAGGTAGGCAACATCACCAAGTTATATATAATCTCATGGCAGTGCATGTGCAAACTTAGTACAAACTCCTTGAATGCTGGTTGATTAATATAGCTACTGCAACAAAATGATAATAATAGGACAGAGATTCAAAGTACGTATACACATTGAAAATTAATGATTAGATTAAATTTCTTATGACAGAATAGAAAAGCTTTATAAAGGATGGACCAACCTCGAATCAGTATATTTTCTTGCTAGTGGGTCATTGCTATTAACTGGCTTTTGATTGGTACCATGCACAATAACTTCCTTGCGGTATGTTAGCTAGATATGAAGTAAGTGCACGTTTGTCGGTCTCCAAAAACATTTTCATCATCAAGTAGTAATTTGTGAATAACTGAGAATTGAGACCCACAAATTTTGGAATTTAGGGGGAAATTTTTTGACCGTATTGGCTTCTGTTGTTATTTGTGTCAACACAAGTTTTTTTGTGTTAAAAGGCTGATTAAAGCAGTCGATATTAACATTAACAATAATTAGTTCATTTAATTAGTTATCAAGATAGCTTGGTGGTCTAGTAGTTGCAGTGCACTACATCACAATCTGGTGATAACATGATCGAATTGTAGCCCACCCAAACAAGTCTTTAAGTAAATGCTCAAATTAAGTATTATTCGTTGTCAATGTTTTTCTGTTTTTCGTTTTTAGATTTATTTGTGAGATTGCTTTTCCATTCTACGTACCTTTCTTATTCAATTATAAATTTTTAAAATATAAATTTCATTCAAGCCATCCTCAAAAAAATATATATTAAAAAAATTATAATATATATCATTTCTATATTATCCATTTAAAGTAAAATTAAAAATAGCATTTTTTTCATTCCTTTAAAAAAAGAAAAAACAGAAAAGAAAAGCATACCGTTGCTTTGGTAGTCAAAAGGAAAAGTTTCTAAAATGACATTTTATGGGCTTTAAGCCCAAAAAGAAAACACGTCTAGGGCAAGTCTTGTTAGTAATAGTGTCACTAGTGAGCCTTTTAGTTTTGCCTACGAATTCATTTTGAACATCCTACGTGATTATCCTTAATGCTGGGTCCGACCTCGTTTTCAAGCTTTTAATTATTTTTAATTATTGAAATTACGCTTAAGTATATTACTATTATGCTCTGACTTGCACTTGAACTACTTTCTTGGACTTCAGAGATTAAATAATTTAATAGGGGTAAAAAGTAAATAATTTAAAATAATTTAAATATAAATTTAGAAAAATTCGTGATTGACTATAATAATTATAAACGCAAAACTCATTCGAATCCTATTAGAATTGAGAAGTCAACTGATGAGACTGCGTCCCAGAATTTAGAACACAGTTTAAATTCATTGTATGCGCAATTAATGAAAAAAAGAGGAAGAAGAAGAAAAACAAAATCTATGATCAATACACGGACGCAACACACTCATCACACACTTGCGGAGTCTGAGGCCCAAGACTGTTAACTAACCGAGAACCCCGTTCAAATTCTACCAGTTTTTTCTCTCTTTTTTGTTGTTTAATAAGGAAAAGGAGAAGACAAAGCAAAAGCTGACAAATTACAATACATAAAATTATTAAGTAAGATGCACAGCTGGAAGTTCCACGTGTTAATTTCTCCTCTTATTTATTTAAAATATTATTTTTTTTTCTTTCAAATAATATAAACCACACGTTTGTGTTGACAGTTTGGCACTTTCATGCGGCAGCCGAAACGACAAGACGACAAAACAAAAGTCCCAATGGTTGAAAAGAAGTAAAGACACTACTTACTACCTGGTATGAACCGTGGGCTTCCGGCGGGGTACTGCTTATTCCGCGTCCGAACCCTTATCCTCTTAAATATATATCCACAATATATAAACACATTTTTAAAAGAAACTGCATTAACCCACAAAACCAGTATCAGGATTTCGTTTCATACACTTAAAAGCTCTAAGTGAAGCAAACCCACTTTCTAGCTTTTCCCTTTTCGTTTCACTTCAGTATATTTTTCAAAAATCAAATCCTTTTCAATGAATATCATGAGTTGCCACTCATCTGATAATAATATGCAAGAATCATCATCTTCCCTATCAGATTCTTGCAGCAGTACTGCTAATAAAATTAGAGAAGCTCACTCAGATGAAGAAGTGTTGTTAGCTACTAGTCGTCCAAAAAGGAAAGCTGGAAGAAGAGTGTTCAAAGAGACACGCCATCCAGTTTACAGAGGTGTAAGGAAGAGAAATGGGAATAAATGGGTTTGTGAGTTAAGAGAACCGAACACGAAAACAAGAATATGGCTTGGTACTTACCCTACGCCAGAAATGGCAGCTAGGGCACATGATGTTGCGGCACTGGCTTTTAGAGGAAAGTCAGCTTGTCTTAACTTTGCCGATTCAGCTTGGAGATTGCCTGTGCCAGCTTCCAGAGACGCAAAGGAGATTAGAAGGGCAGCTTCTCAAGCTGCTGAGATGTTTCAACGTGAAGAATCTGATGATATGCAGATTACAAGGCAAGATAATAGTTTTGTAGATTCAAGTGATTCAGAGTGTAAAAACTATGAAGAAAACTTGTGGTTTATAGATGAAGACGCCATATTTGATATGCCAAAATTACTTGTGGACATGGCTCAAGGTCTTTTACTCTCTCCTCCCAATTTCGAAGAAGAGTTTTCAAATGATCATTGGAATGGCTTAGACAGTAGTGATTCTGATATGTCTTTGTGGAGTTACTAATTTTTCGAAAATTTTACGCAGTATCATGCACATTTTTTTTTTCGACCGGAAGTAATATTTAAATAAAATTTTCTTGATAGCATAACATTTTTTTACTATATTTGTGGTTTGATTTCGATTCACTTGAATTTATAGAAAGTCAATTCTCTTGTACTACTACTATATCATAAGGACTTGATAAATTATATATTAGATAGAGAATGTGATCAAATACTCGCTTATGCATCTCAAAAGAGTAACGTCCAAGATATTTGTGGGGTTTGCTATGTAAAAGATAACACTATGTATATGATATTTATAAATAACTGAATAGTTTTTTTTTTTTTTATTTCCATTAAAGAAAAGTTTTTTCATTTTATGTATTTTAAACATTATATATAGACGGATATAACAACAGTTCGAGATTGAAATTTAAATTAAAAATTAATGATAATTGAAATAAAAAATTTAGCATAGTCAAATTGCACTTAAGAAAACTTTTAAGAGATGAAACTATGAATTGAAATTATTTTTTCTTTGTAAAACACCTGTATCCAACTCCATTACTAACGACCGTTTAATTTGACTTTAGATTTAATTATAGTTAAGGCTATTTACATCTTTTTGCAAGTGCTTTTAGCGAAATGGAATCCAAAATTATTTATATTCTTTTTTTTATGAATGAATGTGTTATTAATTATACTTATTTTACATGCTATTATCATATTTATAATTGGGTGTATGTGCAGGTAGAAAAAATAACCAAAGTACAATAAATTCCACAGGTAATAATTAAACAAGAAAATTATGACTTAAAAGAAATTAAAATCTAAACGTCATTATTATAAAAAGAAAAAAGAGTTAATATCTTTTACAAGATAAAAGGAAAATTCAACATAAACTGTATGTTGTATATATGTAATTAATCGTTTTACGAAACAATTATATTTACAATTCAATTGAATGATATTATACATTACATTAAAAAGAATAAATCAAATAATAATCCAAGCATCATCACTTTAACCCAACATCTATAATTTAGTTTCCTATCCTATATCCTATTAGGACTTCACTAATTCTTTACCATTAACAATCATCAGATAGAAAACTCCATAAAGACACATCACCGTCGGCTTCCAATTCATCCCAATTCACTCCATCGGCACCTCCTGCATAATGTGGAGGAGAAAGTAAGAGTCCTTCTGCCATATTAACGAGCAACCCTGGCATATCAAACTCAGCCTCCTCATCCAAATATGACACCTCGTTGTCTTGCTTAAGTTCGCTACTCATTGAAAACACGTCGCCACTATCTTCAACTCCAAAATTTTCTGTTTCTCCAGGCCGAAACATTTCTGCAGCCTCATGCGCAGCTCTTCTAATATCCTTCGCCTCTTTAGAAACCGGCACCGGCAACCTCCAAGCAGAATCTGCAAAGTTAAGACAAGCCGATTTTCCTCTAAGCGCTAATGCGGCCACGTCATGTGCTCTGGCCGCCATTTCTGGTGTCGGATATGTACCGAGCCATATACGTGACTTTTTATTGGGTTCTCTAAGCTCACAAACCCATTTTTCGTTGTTTCTTTTTCGAACTCCACGAAAAATGGGATGTCGTGTTTCCTTAAATATTCGCCGCCCTGCTCGCTTCTTTGGGTAGCTTGTAGCTAGCAGTAGTTCTTCGTCGGAGTGAGCAGAGCGTTGGACGCTGGCGGTGCCGGTGCTAGTGTCGGAGTGTTGCTTGTCGAATATCGGATAAGGATCAGAAATTTGGCTACTCATTATTTAAATTGATTTTCTATTAATTTGCTGTTTTTGGATTGGATTTGTAAGCTCAATGATATTTTAGAATATTTATAAAGAAAGTTTGGATTTTGGGCGCGAACTGGACGCGGAGAACGAAGGAGACAGTTAGACAGCCACGGTTCACACTAGTGCGTCTAGTTAAGCAACCTGAGGATTTGACTAGGATTTTTCAATTTGGTGTTTTACAGTTTGACTCGTCACTTAATCTGTCCAGCTGGACAAATTATGTTGAGGTGGCATAGTCATATGTATACCACCTGTACACTTCGTGGCTGCTTTAATATCTTCCTAGAAATACACGAACTTAAACCATAGACGTGTGACTTTATGTCATGTCTGTCGGCCACTGGTCTATTCCTTAGTACTAATCTTATTTTTCGCTTGGTTACTCTTTCCTTTGCAAGTTCTTGTGCAACATTCGAGAACAATAAGAATCTCAACCGCAATTTGACTATTCTGTTCAAATGAAATGATTACTTATTAAATTATTTAGCATTTTCCCTTCTAATGTCTAATAAATTTCATGTCTTATTAATTAACTAAAATTGTAAATTCTTTATTCATATTTAATAATTTTCAATTCTATAATACTTTTTCGCGTTCCATTAATTTTTACACTTTTTGATTTTTTTTTCTCACTTAAAGGACATTTGCAGAAAATTGAGGATAAGTTTAATAAAAATTTGCACGTGACAGAAACGAAACACGTGGGCAATTGAAATGAGAATGTGGGCTATAGCCTACAAAATTTGGGCTATATGTGAAACCCCCCCACTCATATCCCAGGGTGGTAAGCCCTTTCAGATACAACTCGCAATCAAAACGCTCCAACCAGATCAGAATCCAAGAACTGTTTTGCCATACGCGAAGCACCATGTATAGCCTCGTTAGCCATGCAATCAGCCACAGAGTTGACTTCACAAAAAATCTCGATTAATTTGACCTGACCTGCCATTGCTTGTTCAATATGGATCGACATTCTTGAAGAGTCTGTAACCTAAAAGCACCAGCAGAATGCCCACGAACAGCATGAGACTTGACCTGAATAAGCAAGCCTCTCCAACCTCTATCCCAGGCTATTTTTAACCCATGATAAACAACTCAATATCAGAATGCCTTTCCTTTTCTCTCCATCATTTTTATTTCTTTCTTGAATATTAAGAAGACATAAATATTAAGATTTCTTTTATTTTCAGAAAATAACTTATCTTCAAAAAATATTTTTCAATAAATCATTTTCGGTTCTTCAGTCGTGATATTGAAAATCGAATTTCAGAATATTTTCCCAGTCCAGAGACATTGTTTCCCTCTAGGTTGATTAACTTCAGTTGGGCCGTGTACATGGTCATACATGACTTAGAGCTGGCCATGTTGAATTGGGCCTAATGGCCGCGAACTCTGCTGTCGCAAGAAAAACTTTTTTTTTTATTTCTACGTTATTCTTTTTTCTTTTTTTTTAAAAGTGAAATTTCTATATTTTCAGCCTCTGTATAAATAAATATTGATTCTTAAAAAATGGTTATGAATGAAGATTGAATTTTAGGCATAGTTCTTAAGAATTAATTCTATCTTTATGCAAAGTGGAAGCAAATAATTGAATAATGGAACTTCAAAAACTACAGGACACAGTGGTCCTTTGAGTTGGGTTCTCTATCAGACAGATTGGAAATTGACCAGAAAATATCTACATGTAATGTAATGTAAGATTCCTAATTAGCCGCCCAGCCGCAAAACATGACAATTTGACAAGGTGACAGCCATGCAGACAACCATCGCACTGTACTGTACACATATAAACATGCCTTTTTTTTTTTTTTTAAATCTTTTCGCTATCAATTAATACACTATTAAAGTAAATAAAAAAAATAAAATTGATGACATATTTCAAATTAAGGGCAGTCAATTAAATTCACAATGATGTAAACAAAAATTCACATTTCATGTCTTTCCTGTTGGTCTAGTCTTGTCTTGGGGATTCAAGAAATTGAAATCATTAAATTAATTAATAACTCCAATGAAATGATCATCGATAATTAATTATTACAGTAAAAGAAAAAGATCGATCAGTGGGAGGAGAGAAGAGAAATCAAACCAATTGATTGAGTTTAATTTATTTATATATTACTCGAATAAGTCATCATCTGCAAATAAAAGATAATCAAATTAGTAACTAACGAACCAAAAGAAGTGGCATTAGTAAAGAACATAATGATTGGTATTAATGGGGAGACACATCTTAATTTGGTGGACCAGTTTACCAGAAAGAAGAAACCCTATTGTTTTTGTAAGAGGTGGGGCTAAAAACTCAAACAGCAAGAACAAGAAGAAGAAGAAGAAGAAGAAGAGAAAGAAAGAAAACTTTTCTTTCTTGAAATTAACAACAAAGGATGAAAAATAATAAAGAAGGGATAGATTTTCTGCGTCAACCACATTGGATGCTTTTCCCCTTCAAAGTTCAATGATTTTTATTGGAAGAAGAACATTATATATAATTTTTTAAGAGATCAAAGTTAATGAATTTCCGATTGTTATTATTTTTAAATCACTGTTTCCAAATTGCCTGAAATGGCAAGATTGGAATTAAAATCATAATATTATAACTAGCTTGATCTTCACCAGACATCTTTTGACTAGATATATTTACTAATGTATAATTAAATATGTCAAAAGAAAAGAGCTTAATTTGTTTTTTGTAGTAAAAGAACATCCAACTGTAACACCTTTACACTGTGCAACTGCAACTGCAATCTTCGTTTAACTTCCAAAATTTTCTGGAGGGAAACCGAAAGAAAGGTGGGTTAGATCAGTTTCCACAGTCAATTTCACATTATAAGTATATTAATCAATTAAAGTTGCATGAAACTTTCAATCTGCTTAATATACATGTGATATTAATTTCATGCATACGTACTATCATATATGAACAGCCATTGTAATTTTTTTTTAAATTTATTTATAGAAATATTTAAATCCGTTCGTAAATTTTGATTAGTTTGCATTTATATCATGTCGGCCCATTAAAAGATAAAGTGTTACTTAGTCATATATTTATTTATACATTTATGGATGTTTGTGTGTTCGTGAGAAAGACGCATCACCAACCCTGAAAGGTGAAGAAGAAATGAAAGGATTGTCGGCCATGGATGATGGATAGCTGCGTAGTCAAACTTTTTGCTCATAAGGAAGAGAATATTGGCTTATCTTTTTTATATTTCTATTAGACACAGACAAAACCCCACACAGATAGTTTCTTTTTCTCTTTTTTCTTCGATTTCATTACGAATAAAAAGGCACTCTTCTCAATATTTGAAGGCAATGCATCCTTTGGATTTCATGGCCGACTTCTACCCTTTGACCCTCTCCATTTTTCATTTCTTAGGCTTTGAGTTTAAGATACGAGTATATTATCATATACATTCGGTATCATTGATTGAAATGATAACTGCAATGAAATGCTTATACATCGTTCGGATTAATAATTATTAACAAACAAGTAATATTTACTTGATTAGGATAAGAATTTCAATTAATCATACAAAAACCTGTTCTTTCAGCATCAAAATAAGCCAAATCATGGAGATTGAATGTAACATGAGTATAGTTGAAATCTTAATCTACAAGTGGTATATAAGAAACTTAATTTCTTATAGTTAACAGGGCAATGATTGAATACCAACTGCTTTAACATCTGAATTCTAATAATAATAATTATTTGTGGGTGGGTCCTACCAAATATGACCAGAGATGTTTGTCCCCTTCAATAGGAGAAAATGTTTCGTAGGCCTTCATCATTAGACACCATTCAACCCTTCTTGATGTGTTAATTTTTTCTAGTAATTAACAAATATCACAACTCTTGCAGGTTTGCATCAGGACTAAGGCATGTGTTTTTAAATTCGGAACAAAGTGATTTAATTACATATCTATTTTACCTTTTAAAATAAAATTTACTTTTGCTTATCTAATTATTGATCCCATCAATTTAATTTATTTCTTTATTAGTCAATAAAAATCTTGATTGAAGGAACTTGAGTCGCAGTACATTCTTTTAAGTTTAACACTCATAATTTCTTTTGTGTCAAAGGGACATTACTTTGTTTCAATCTTTCTTTCATCACACAGATGTTGACAGACACTAATACTCCCTTCAGCCCCATCAACCCCACACAGTTTTGACTGAAAGTCTCGAAACTCTAAATTAAAGGATGCAAAATTTATGCATTGCCTTGTGACAGACATCATTAAAGAAATACTACTTTTGCTTAATTTGAGTAGAACTGTGGAAGAAGATGTTTCAAAGTGTCCAGATTTTATAATTTTATAATTTTTTTTTTTCTTTTTTGTACTCCAAGTTAGACTAGAATCCTCAAAGTCAAGGTTTTTTTGCCACATGATTAAATTTGAAACATTAGATTGTAATGCTTTTGTGAATTTTCTTTTCTGCAAGATAAAAAATTATAATTATTAAGATTTCAACTCCTAATTTAGATTAGGATATTGAGGTTTGATGGTTCCATTATTAATTAACTAAACGGTAAATTCTTGTTCTTTAAGCTTCAATGGCGACTCCCTGGATTAATGAATAGGTTAACTAATTCAAAGGATTATCCAATTGATTATATAAAAATAATAATAGACCAAACGGAAATAAGTGAAAAAAGAAAGAAAAAAGGGAGGTAGAGAGAAAGGAAAAGGAGGAACAAGAGAACCATTATCGCATTATCTCAAACCAAAAAAGAAAATGAAAAAAATAAAAATTAAACAAGCCAAAAATTATATGCTACAGCAACATGCACACACAGAGTCACAGATTGCCATAATAATAAAGAAATCACAAACCCTGAAGTCTCCCACCATCACTATTCTCAATTTCAAAAAACTTTTACGTGTTGGGAATTACTGTTCAGTGATCCAATCTTAATTTTTATACTTAAAAGAAAGAAAAGAGAGACAAATGGTGCACAAAAAAAACCAGGTCAATAGATAATGCAGCCATATATGTCCTCTTGTATCATTCTTTAAGTTTGATTCCATAATATCATTCATGTTAATTTAAATTAGTTATTAGAAATAACTCCAGAGACTTTCTCCGTCGGAAGTGCCCGGGGAGTCATCGGAGGAGTTTATTCTGGGCGGCGAAAGCAGCATTCCTTCTGCCATATCCACCAGCAAATTGGGCATATCAAAAAGTGCCTCTTCATCAACAAATTCTTGATCAATCGCAGTAAAATTAGCACTTAGGTTTTCATGATCACTTCTTGCCTGCAAAATTAACTGACGTTGGTTCATTTCCGCTTTTTTAAAAGCAGCAGCAGCCGCAGCTGCACTACGTATATCAGTCGACGACGATGAAGCTGGGACAGGATAAGAGCCAACAGAATTAGGGAAATTCAGTACTGCATCTCCACCTTTTAGGGCTAGCGCAGCAACATCATAGGCCGCGGCAGCCATTTCTGGTGTTTGGTACGTACCAAGCCAAATACGGGTGGTTTTGCGTGGCTCCCGGATTTCGGACACCCATTTTCCGCTCCGGCTACGAATTCCCCGATATATCGGGTGCCGTTTAGTAGTAGCAGAAGTGGTAGCCATAGACTTAGGTGGGTTTTGACCTGGGTTTGTAGAGTTAGACCGGGAAACAAATGGGTCAAGTGGGTTGGGTTTAGGAGGAGAAGTAGGGTCAAAAGGTGGGTGAATTTGGTTTATTTGAAGCAGACTAGTGGTTGTGGATATTAGGGTCAGTCATATATAAAATAGTGTTAATTATGTTTGATTTTAGTGGAACGAAAAAAGACTAGAAAGAACGATATTAGGTGAAGCACACGCAAGGCGAATATATACAAGTGTGATTTTGTGTCTGAAAAAAGTTGAATGCGTGGGGATTTCGCGGGGAAGTAGACTCAAATCAAAAACTTCGGCTATATGCAGTACAACTTGTGGTTTGTAAAGAGACTATTAGGGTTTCTTTTTTCAAGATTTTGAGTAGAAAATGATAGTTGGTGTGGTGTTGCTACTACTAGTGCACGCACACGTAGTACGGAACCAATCTTGCTAGCTTGCACTTAGCTGGTGCAGTATAGAGATAGTTCTCTCATTCTCATATATGGTTCTGTTTTTACAAAAACTATCGACTTTTGTTAGTAGATTATACTAAGTCTTATGGTCAAATAATCTTTGTACTGTTCAGCAGATTCAGAATTCAAATCCAAACAGTTCTTTCTCTTTTAAGAAGTAATTTCTTATATATATACACCAAATAAAAATTATAGCTCTTCCTCTTGATGCTTCATTTTTTTTTTTAGTGTTTAACTAGATTTTATTAATTTAAGTATTAGATTTGATTAGATCCGAACTATATATAACAGGGGCGAAGCTAGGATTTCAATTTAGGAGGGGCAAAAATTATGGTGGAGGGAAGTGATAAAGGCACATTATTTTTTGTTGAATGGTCAGGTTTTTAGCCTAGCTAAAGCAAATCATTTTATAATATCTCTTAAAGATAGGGGCAACTGCCCAATTTGGATAGCTTCGTCCCACACATGGATTAAATGAACGAAAATAGAAAATTTTAAAGAATTATTATAAAAGTTCAATGAATTAATCAGGTTACTGAGCATTGCTAATAAATGGATTTGCTTTATGTGTTATTCCTAAGTAATGTATGCATAAATTGAATATAAAAAATTTGTACTCCTTAATCACTTGACTTAAAAGCAATTTTAAGGACTTGAATTGAGAAATTTGGGTCAATTTCCCCTCCCCTTTCTTCGTACTATGTAATATATTTTAACTGATGCGAATCTCACTTTATTTTTTCATGATAAGATTGAGATGACAAGTGAGAGGTGCCTTTATTTTTCATGCACGAAAATTTTCTTCCATTTCTAATTTTGTCTTTAAACATATGAGCATACAAATGAAGCAGTGATTAGCAACAAATTAAATACACTATCTCAGCAGATCATTTTCATATGATTGGTGAGCAGATTTTGCAGATACGATCATCCTCAGTTGATTATACACTCACCTAATATTATTAATAGCATCTTATATTAATTAACTTAATTGTGGGTTTGTTCGATGGACAAACGATTGAGATTGTTACAAATCACAATACATGTTCCTTTGTCGCAATGAAATATATATTGTGTCTTAGATTATGTTGGGTCCCATTTGTTGCTATTTTCATGTTTTCTTAAATAAAAAGTGCAAAGGAACAAGACGCAAAAGTGAAGATATGTTTGTTCAGATATCATTGTATCTTCTGGTCAAACCTTATTTTTGTTTGGTGATGGCTAATATACATATTCCTATGGTCAATATTTAGCCAACAATGATAAAACTTTAATAATAGTTATTATTAAAATAATATATATAGAAATACAGAAATGTTAATTTAACATAGACGAAGCCCATTATAAACGAGACTAAAAAACACGTTAGAAGCCCAAATTCGTTCTATATTTTGACAGCCCACAACAAATTCGATTTGGACTGAACGAAATGTCGTCGGTGGATTATATAACGGGGAGGCAATTGAGTTTTATAAAGACGACATCGTTGGGAGCCAACACTGGTTCGATTCGGATTTGAGAGTGCTCGAGCTAACCACATTTCTTTGTTACAGTGTCAGTATTAGTTTCAAAATCAATAACTACAATTATTAAATTTCGAGTAGTAAAAAGTGATGGCAATAGCGTATTGTCCGTGTTGGGTGGTCCCATTAAGTAGGATCCACCCATTTGAAATGTTGTTAAATGTGGCACTGTCATTTGATTTTTTAGTGTTGTGCAAAATAGGTGGGGTGTAGTAGTTTGTGTGAAGGTGAAGCACAACGTGTGTGTGCAAGAGAAGCACAAAGTGTGTGTGCAAGAAAAGCACAAAGTGTGTGTTGGGTGGTGCTAGTGACATGCATATATGTAGCTGGGTTTGCATGGTCTTGGGGTCCGCTTGGGTGGCTGGTGCCGAGTAAAATTTTCCCATTGGAGGTCCGATCTGCAGCTCAAAGTATAAACGTATCAGTGAACATGATCTTCACCTTCATAATTGCACAAATCTTCACTTTAATGCTTTGCCATATGAAGTTTGGACTGTTCATTTTCTTCGCGGTATGTGTGCTTACTTTTAGTTACCTGAGAGTAAGCACACATACGGCTAAGAAAATGAACAGTCCAAATTTCATATGGCAAAGCATTGAAGTGAAGATTTGTGCAATTATGAAGGTGAATATCATGTTCACTGATACGTTTATACTTCGATCTGAGCTGCAGATGGGACCTCCAATGGGAAAATTTCACTGGGCACCAGCCACCCAAGTGGACCCCAAGACCATGCAAACCCAGCTACATATATGCATATTACTAGCACCACTATACCTGCGTACCACATTGGCAAGTCTCCTGGATTTCCATTGACTCCAAACTTGGCTGCTATGGCCGCTGTTACAATAACCTGCAACAATCATCCGTTATTAGCATGAAATGTAATATAGAGATAGTATAAGGTGTCTTGGATTTAGAACAGGAACAAAATTTTACCTGGCAAATGAACATTTGAGCTCCACCTTCAAGGAAAAGACCAAAGGAGTGCCTATTGACGAAATGGTGACTGTGTGGAAGAATCATCCTCGTTGGAGAAAATATTTTGATGACGACGAAGATGGACCTACCAGAAGCAAAGTTGAATTAATTTATAATTTTTAGGGTATTGGATTTATTAGTGAGCAAAAGTAATATATTATTTTACAATATGTATATTTTTTTGCTCTAGTCAACTTTTTTTTTTTTTTTGCCCAGCTTATCTTGTATTTCTCGTTCGGATGCTGCTCTTCGTGCTCTAGTTTTAAGTACTCGTAAGAGTTTGACGATTGCAGTAATTTCTTAAACATGATTTATTAAGTTTTACTCCAAAATGAGATTATGTAGCCAAGTTAGAAATTGGCCATGTTGGCGGCTTTGTTAAAGAGAATTATTGAATAAAATAGAAAACAAAAATTGGATTACCTTAATTTGATTTATTGATCTGCAATTATCTCAAATACAACAAATACTATTTAGTTTTTAAAAATCAACCGTATAAAAAGCGACTTTGCAGCATAAATACATGTTACTTGTTAACAGAACCCAAAAGGAATTTTAATTAAATTTATTATGTAAAAAAAAAAAAAACAGATCTTTCAAGTGTGGTTGAGATATTTAAGTGATAGGGTTATTTGATTTTAGGTAAATATAGATATTGTATCAGTCCTTCTGGTATAAATATCTATACCATTTTCACTTTCTGTGTATTCTCTCTCAGTTCTATTTTCGATTATCAGTAATCCAAGCAAATCCAGAAATGGCAGGAGGTGTCATTACTCCTTCATCTGCCCGAAAAGATTATCCTGGAAACCTTACATGCAAGGTCTTCCTAACATGTATTATTGCAGCTACTGGAGGTCTAATCTTTGGATATGATCTTGGTATATCAGGTAAAGTATTATTTAAACTTATATATATATATATATAACCCCTTTCTTATCTTTATCTTTTAAAGTCTAACTCAAAAATGCATGCGTGCAGGTGGTGTCATTTCCATGGATGCATTTTTGAAGAAGTTTTTCCCAGCAGTTTACAAGAAAGAGTCTTCAATCAAACCATCAGATGATCAATACTGCAAATATGATAACCAAATACTAACATTGTTTACCTCTTCTTTATATTTGGCTGCCCTTATCTCATCAGTTTGTGCGGGTACTATAACTCGACTTTTGGGAAGAAGGGTTAGTATGTTTTTTGGTGGACTCCTTTTCGCAGTGGGTGCAGTCTTTAATGGCTTTGCTACCAAGGTCTGGATGCTTATTGTAGGTCGATTGTTACTTGGTTTCGGTATTGGTTTTGCCAATCAGGTATGTTATTTTTGTTTTTGTTTAATTAGGGTTGCAATTGGCAATCTTACAGTTTCTAAACCGACATTGATTTTTTTTTTTTTTCAGTCTGTTCCAATTTATCTATCAGAAGTTGCTCCCTACAAATACAGAGGATCTTTGAACATGATGTTTCAATTGTCAATAACAATTGGAATTCTGGTGGCTAATCTTTTGAATTATTTATTTGCTAAAGTTGGCGATTGGGGATGGAGATTGAGTTTAGGAGGAGCTATTGTTCCAGCAGTTGTAATAATGTTGGGTTCATGCGTTCTTCCTGAGACACCTAATTCTTTGATTGAAAGAAACCATCATGACAAAGCAAGAGAAAAACTTATTGCACTTCGTGGCCTGCCAAATGTTGATGAGGAGTTTAATGATTTACTTGCAGCTAGTGAAGCTTCCAAGTTGGTTAAACATCCTTGGAGTAACATTTTCAAGAGAAAATATAGGCCTCAGCTCACAATGGCTTTTTGCATTCCCATGTTCCAACAACTCACCGGCATGAATGTTATTGTGTTCTACGCTCCTGTTTTATTCAAAACTATTGGGTTTAAATCTGATGCTTCTCTCATGTCTGCCCTAATCACCGGTATTGTTAATACTCTAGCAACCTTCGTTTCAATTTTCACAGTTGATAAGTTTGGGAGGAGAAAACTTTACATTCAAGGAAGCATTCAATTGCTCATTTGCCAGGTGCAAATTCAAATTCTCTTCTCCCTGACCTCTTACAGTAGTACTCAAGAGTTACTAAAAATATTTATATTACTTACATTATTATTTTGTCTTGATGGACAGATTCTGGTGGCAATTGCAATTGGGCTTAAATTTGGATTAAATGGAAATCCAGGAGAATTGCCAATGTGGTATGCAATTGTTGTGGTGACATTGATATGTATTTTTGTTGCTGGGTTCGCATGGTCATGGGGACCTTTATCATGGTTGGTGCCAAGCGAAATCTTTCCATTGGAAGTTCGATCTGCTGCTCAAAGTATCACCGTCTCAGTTAACATGATCTTCACTTTCTGCATTGCACAAGTTTTTACAGCGATTCTTTGCCATATGAAGTTCTTCATGTTCATAATGTTTGCTTGCTTCATTGTTATAATGACCTTTTTCATCTACTATCGTCTACCGGAGACTAAAGGCGTCCCAATTGAAGAAATGGTTACTGTGTGGAAGAATCATCCTCACTGGAGAAAATACTTTGACGAAACTGATGGTCTTGAAATGCACAAGAAAGATGCAGTTTAGGATTTATTAGAGTTTTTAGCTTTCAATATTGTTTCAAGTATGTATCTGCTCCTAGTTTTGATTTTTTGTTCATAGAATTTTGCATGTCTTTCTAAGCAAGAATTGCATAGATATTTTCTTTATCAAATTAATACAATTTCCCCGTTCCAAATGTCCTTTTTCCTTATTTTTTTTATTTTTTATTTTGATGACCTTAATGAGAAAATGTGATTATTTAAAGGGAAAAAAAATACTAGCTCACAATAAAAAAATTAATAAATTTTCACAATAAAATATAAAATACTTAAATTAAAATGCCGAAATTTAATTTCTAACATATATAAATTGACGTTAGAATATTTTATTGTAGTACATCGAGCACATGTCTCGAAATTTAATTTTATTGGTGGTCAAGGCTTACGACATTTCAAGACATTTTAGACTTTCTAATATGGTGGAATATTCAGATTGGTGTGCTTTGGTATTATGCTCCGATAAGTAGCGGAAGAAATGTCAATATCTAATGATAATGATATATATGATTTTTATAAACTTTTTCTTAATTTTTCCTGCACGTTTACAAATTAATTATTTGATTAGAAATTAAAATTGATTGATATGCGTAACTGCCGGTTTATACGTTTACAATATTTGATTGAAATTGATTGACGAGCGTAACTACCGGTGTAAACCGATAACACATACATTAAATCAATAATTCCGACAGTGACCTATTTAATCACTTGGTGAATATTTATTTAAATCATGTGCTTTTTTTTTTCTTTTGTCGGCAGGTTTAGAACAACTATCCATGTCATAGGCAGTGATCATATATATCACTAGATCAAATCAAATCTTTTATTTTGGTCCGAATTGAGTTTGTTCCACATATGTTCAGAACAAAAATCATTCTGTTTTAATGAAGATTGTCTGAAACTCCTTCTCAAGGCATTTTTTTTAAGAACAAAAACGATAATATTAATCAGTCATATCTAATATTACAGAAGGAAAAGTAGAGACAGAAGTATTCTATATTCAATAGAAACATTTATGAGCAATTTGATTAACAATAACAATCTGATCTCGTAATCTATATTCGAGACTTACTGCTAAAAAGGCAACGGAGATGTGCGAAAATTTCTCCAGGCCAGACGGAGTGCAAAGCTTAACTGCAAGACCCACGTTTGTTTTCTTTCTTTTTTTTTTTCCCTTAATTACATTTACTATACCCTTTAAAGTTAATGAATACAAATAACTGAGTGTATAAAGAATGGAAATGCAGCAATTAGGAGTAGAACATTTGCTAAAAATTAGCACTTTTTTCTTGTTGCAGAAGAGAACATTAACAGGAACTACAACCTTAGCAATGAAGTCATAAATTTAAATTTTGAGAATTCCTTTTTTCTCAAAACTTTTCGGTATATCAAAACAAAAATGTCATATCAGAAACAGAGAGTTGGACTTAAGCATTGAAATTGCAAAAAACGTGTCCTTTTTGTGTTGTTACAACTAATAACCCACAACGTATGATCCTTGAATAAGAAAATTAATAACCCCAAAAGTGAAATAATATTAATAAATACAGGAAAGTTAAACAAAGCTAGAGATAACCCATACGACATTAATTCAGAAACAAGCAATAAATGCATTGTATCCTTACTGTTTATCGTTTGGAATGATGATGCAAGTTGAACCTATTTTAATTTTAGTTTAGAAATTCTCTGAACTCGTTGTGTATTTGTTTTTGTTTCTTGATCTTTTGTGTCCATAGGGTTGAGACCAAGACGATGAAGAAGACAACAAAACAAAGAAAGAACAGCCATTGACACGCCCTATCTATAATAGCTAGCTTGCCACCGTCCAACGGATATATATATATATATATATATATAAAAACATATGCTTATAGTGCTGGGACCATTTAGATTTTATA
Source organism: Jatropha podagrica (assembly GCA_947857235.1). NCBI lineage: Eukaryota > Viridiplantae > Streptophyta > Magnoliopsida > Malpighiales > Euphorbiaceae > Jatropha > Jatropha podagrica. The sequence goes on from CANUEP010109917.1 coordinate 34,012, forward strand.
GGAGATAATAAATAATCCCTTTAAAAAATAAATAATAAATAAAAAGTTAATTCAAAGCATTTGTTGTAAATAATTTCATGTGGTGGTACTTAGCCGACCTAAACCCGTGACAAAAAATAAAATATTAAATAAATCAATAAACAATATATTATAAAATTATTTAAATTTAATTAATTATTTTTTGGGCCTTGATAACATTTTAAATACTTTTTGGGCCGAAACCTATACCGCATGTTGTTAGTATTTTTCAAATTGTTATTTTTTTTTTTTTTTTTTTGCCGGAAGATAGCATTTTAAATTGGGAACATGTTTTTATGTTTATTTTTTATTTGTTTTAATAAAAGAAAAGTTAGATATTATTGCATCCACCTTCTCATAATTTAGTTTATCCAAACAACAAAGATTCTGTTCGACCATATTAATTATTAATTGTTATAGCAGCAATTAACTAATATGAATATTTTTCTAATAAGTATTGCGCTAATGGATATGATTCATAAAATAAATTAAAATTGTTATGCCGTAGTCATGTATATATTATTTATTATATGAGTCTAACTCAAGTCTATTAAGTACTAAGTAAAGATTGAATTTTCCTTTTTCTTCTTCTTATTGAGATATGCATTTCTATACTCCGACCAAATATAATATTTAAAGAAAGTTTATTTGATAGTGACAATTTCAAATTATGAAATCTTGATTTTCCAGATTTCTATGGCTACTAGTAATAAATTTATTACTAGTATGAAAATTTTTGCCAAAGTTAATATTTTTTTTTTTCTCACCATTTCCAATATATAAAACAAGGGGTGAAATGAGACAAAATTACAGAGTTTCGTAGTTGGTACAAATGCATATAGTGTTCGTCGACACGGCAACGGAGAACGCAAAAATACTAACACAATCTTGAATGGTAAAGGTATAATTGCTAGTTGAATAATTTCCAAGTCAAGCTCTAATTCAAATGGGTCCACTCTCAAAACCGTCCAAACATTTGTTTTTGTCTCAGCTGACAGGAACCCACTTACGTTCGATCTTTGGTATTTAATTTAAATACTAACAAAACACATTAAATATGATTAAAAAATCTTAAAATTAATTAACAAATATACTGATAAATTGAATAGTTAGTGCTTACCATAAATTTTTTGACACCTGTAACTTAAAATAGTTTCATTTTTCGGCCTTAATTCTTTTCTGAAATATATTTATTTTTAGATGACTTCCTTCCAGGCCCCAATAGTGATATACAGGTCGGTCATAAATGGACGCTTGAAAAGTTCTTTTTCTTCTTTTTTTTTTTATTTTTGTGGTGAGGGAAAAAGTTCAGTTAGAACTTTAAAACTCAAAAACATCCTTATTATCATTATTGTTTTAAATTTCATGGGAGGCTATCCGAGATAAACAGTTCCATGTGTGTCTCCGTCCCAACAATTTATAACTCCTGCAACCTCTCCATTTAAATCTCACTAACTTCATTCTCTCTTTCAAAACCCAGAACTCTCTCTCTCTCTCTTTCTTATCAAAATTACCCAAGAATTTGAAAACTATGTGCCAATTATCTTCACCTTCTGATTCTTGCAAAATCAATTTAGACTCACCTACCAAAGTACAACAATCTGACATGTTGGCTCCTCTGGTCCCGAAGAATCTTGAATTTGAACCACAAACCCAAAATCAAGAAAAGACAACTTGCCATCTTTCTTTAGCAATTAAAGAAACTAAATGCATAGCTGACATTGCTCTTCCAATGATACTAACTGGTCTTTTGCTCTATTCTCGTTCTATGATCTCTATGCTATTTCTCGGTCGCCTTGGCGAGCTTTCTTTAGCCGGTGGTTCACTTGCCATTGGTTTTGCTAACATAACAGGTTATTCTATTCTCTCTGGTCTCGCCATGGGAATGGAACCCATTTGTGGTCAAGCTTTTGGTGCTAAAAGATATAAACTCCTTGGTCTAACTATGCAAAGAACAATACTTCTACTATTCTTGATTTCTATCCCTATTGCCTTTTTATGGCTCAATATGAAAAGGATTCTTCTTTTCTGTGGCCAAGAAAATGATATTGCCACAGAAGCACAAATTTACATTCTTTATTCTCTTCCTGATCTAATCTTGCAATCTTTTCTACACCCTTTACGTATATACCTTAGAACTCAATCCATAACTCTGCCTCTAACTTTCTGTGCAACATTTTCTATTCTTCTACATATACCCATTAATTATTTTCTTGTTTCTGTATTAAATCTTGGAATTAAAGGTGTTGCATTAAGTGGGATTTGGACTAACTTCAATCTTGTAGTTTCTTTGATCTCTTACGTTATGGTTTCTGGGGTTTACAAGAAAACTTGGAGTGGGATTTCTTTAGAATGCTTAAATGGATGGAAATCTTTGTTAAATTTAGCAATCCCAAGTTGCGTTTCGGTTTGCCTTGAATGGTGGTGGTACGAGATTATGATTTTATTATGTGGGTTATTGTTAAATCCAAGAGCTACTGTTGCTTCAATGGGAATTTTGATCCAAACGACGGCATTTTTATACATTTTCCCATCTTCTTTAAGCTTTAGTGTATCTACAAGAGTTGGCAATGAATTGGGTGCTAACAATCCTCAAAGAGCAAAACTTGCAGCCATTATTGGTCTTTCGTCAAGCTTCGCATTGGGATTCTCCGCTCTGTTTTTTGCCGTTGTAGTAAGAAAGATTTGGGCAAGTATGTTTACACAAGATGCAGAGATTATTGCGTTGACAACAATGGTACTGCCTATAATAGGCCTTTGTGAGCTCGGAAATTGCCCACAAACAACCGGTTGTGGTGTTTTAAGAGGAACTGCGAGGCCTAAATTGGGTGCTAATATTAATTTGGGTTGTTTCTATTTAGTGGGTATGCCCATTGCAATTTGGTTGAGTTTTTATGGTGGGTTCGATTTTGAAGGACTTTGGCTCGGTCTTTTAGCCGCCCAAGGTTCATGTGTAGTGACTATGTTGTTCTTTTTAACTCGCACTGATTGGGAACGCCAAGCTCTTAGGGCTAAAGAGCTCACAAGAAATGTGGATTCTAACGGCGATGATAATTCTGAAGCAGATGATCAAACATCAGAATTTTATCCAAAAGATAACAATTTATTAGTTTGATTGGTCATATAAGATTGGATCATGCTGATATTTTTATTTTATTTTATCAAAGATACGATCATACACCAATATTCACCGAGTATTTTTATTTAAGAAGCTGACAAAAGACTTTTTTTTTTTTAAATTATTACTATTTGTAAAGGGGATTGAATTGATTGATTTTTAGACCGGGGGAATCTATCAGTGATGACTTTGTTTCATCCATTATTGCCTCTTATTCAAACATAAAGAAAATTTAAACATAGATGTGTAATTAGATTTGTACTTTTGTTTGTATTGTAGTTCATTTCAGGAAAGAATTTTAGAACATTTATCACTATGCCTGATTGTGGAAAGGATCTTTTTAAGGTCTTAAACATTTAGATCCAGGAGTGAGGTTCAGAAGCATACGGCGCGTGGTATGCAGATGATTAACCAATTTGACCGGTTAGATTTTGTGGGTGCCAACTCCGCAATCGACTATCTCTTCTTTCAGTTCACACTTTGATTCGGTTCAAGGGTGATCAATTCAATATTTATAAAATCATAATTTTATAAATAGAAATTATATTTAACTTAAAAAAGATTTTGTATTGGCACAATTTTCAAATAAATATTAACACATGATTGGATGAGGATTGCAGAGATTGGATTGCGAAATAGTAAGTAACTAACGCATGGGATATAAATGTTGTATACATACCTGAATTTGGCTTTTTTTATATGTTGGGATCATCACCAAACTAACATTGCAGATATTTCTTTGCTTTGTTCAGCCATCGGAACCTTTAGCTCCACTTGTACTTCACATTTTGCTTTTTTTTTTTTCTTTTTAATTTAGAAGGATAAATCAAATTATCAAAATCTTATATCACAATTTAAACAATTAAAATTTACAGAGGGTCAGTCCACTCCACCTGCTAATAAAATTGGAAATCAATCAAATTTAGTGTATTCATTTGAACTTGAGTTCAAGCTCAGCTTACTTGAAGCTTCAGAAATTTGAGCTTAAGTTTGGCTCGTACAAGAATGACCCAACTCGAATTTTGCTTGGGTTCAATCCGAAAGAATCGCGGGCCAATTTGACTCAAATTTAATCCGAAATCATTTTACAAGTCGACCAAATGTGAAATTCCAAGCCTTAATCCAAATAATAATAATAATTTGAAATGATATAAACCAAACCATTCCCATTCCGCAGATATTTCCTACACCCAAAAGAGCACGTTTTTCTTACATTTGCATGAAGTCGAGTCTACTATAAAATATACTTTTTGGATAGGGAAAATCACCTTTTTTAAAAAAAAAAAAAAAATCTCAAGTAACAAATAACAATGGTTATGTATTGAGCTCAAAGTTCAATTTCTGATAATCTTTTTTTCGTTTTAACAACTTTCAAGAAATTAAAAAATATAAAATATTTTGAAATTAAACACAAATTATTTATAGCAATTTACAAAAATTTCTTTTCTTTTTGTATTTTATCATTGCGAAAGAAAAAAAAATGGAACTTAAGCTTATTATCAAAACATATATTCATCACTACATGTAAATATATATTTTGAATTTTTTTTAATTAAGAAAGAAAATATTTATGGCGGTCAAAGATTTAATTTCTTTGACGATGATTCTTTGACAATTCTGAATATACATTTAACCTAGATGGTTAAAATCTCTGTTTCCAAATACAAAACATCAAGTTGGTTTATGGAAATCAACGTTGAAAATATGGTTGCTTCATTGTCAATTTTCAAAAAGTCATCATAGTACACTTTAACTCCATTTGGAAAAGGCAAATTCGACTTCTAGCTCTATGTCACATTATTAGTATTATAATATACAGTTAGAGCGTGAGAACATACGGTTCAAAATATTGGTTTTTTTTTTTATTTTTATTTTTTGAAATTATGAGATTGCTGGCCTTAACCATTTGCATTTTCTTTATTAATACGGTAAAAATAAATATTTAAATGTTGATTACTAATTATCGAAATAGACAAGGCAGCAATCTCTGCCGGCTCATCCCCTCTGATTTTCTTTCGCACTATATTTTATAAAATGTGTTTTACTAAAAAGCTATATATAGACATCTAAAAATAAATTTAAAAAAAAAAAAAAAAAAAAAAAAAAGCAGGAGTGGAAAAGGTCTTAGTTCAGATCCTATACTAGTAAGTCTGTGATTCCATATACTCCGCATTTAGACTGCTTCAAAGCCATCAATGATCAAATTTTTATTTTTTTTATTCTCTTTTCCTTCAAAAATAAAAGTTTAAATTAACAATTTTGTGAATTGAATAATTTTTATTTATTTCAAAAAATAATGAAAATGGGACTAAATTTGTTAGAGTCACGCGTGCATGCATGTAAAATAAAGATGAGGTATCTTTGGCCGACCAATCTGCGTGTTTCAAATGATGTCATCATTGTCCTAAGGTTGCTCCCAAAACAATGAAAAGAAAAAAAAAAAAAAAAAAATCATTTTTCTACTCAATATTATTTTCAAGGCACTCATACTACTGTACTACCAAAAAGAATATTTTATATATATATATATATAGTTTGACCTATTAATATCTTCTTCTTTTTTTTTTTTGAAAAAATCATTAATATACAATTCAGCAAACAATCATAATTTAATTAAATGAACTCGTGATTGATTAGAGTCGTAATTATGTTAATTAATTATGATAATATTAAGCCAGTCAAAAAACTTCAAATTAACATGATTTCAATACATATAATTCATTTTTTTTTTTTTTTTTTTTGCTTCGAAAGGCACCGGAGCTGGCTCACGAGGGTTTAGTGCTAAGGACTTAAATCTATAATCTCATGGACTTAAAATTAAATTGAATAAAACACTTTTTTTCGAGTATAAATATAATAAAATACTTTATTCATTTGTTGTAAAATATAATTAATTATTTAATCACAAATTTCCTCCTTTTAATTTTTATTTTTAAATTATTAAAATTTTGAACTATCAGCATAATTTATAAACGTAAATACCTAACAATATGAACGGCTGCCTTAGTTGTTGAAAAGCTCATAGTCTTCTTTAATTACAGTTTCAAACTCGTTTAAAAAATTGACCAATTGTTAACCCTACCTAAAATCAGAATGAATTGATCAATTTTTTCAAATCAAGCTCTTATGCTCAATTTCTAGTATTTAGATCGATTAAGTTTGAAAAAAGAGATTCACAGAAATAGGATAAACCTCAACTTGTATTCATTTATGTTCTATAACACACATAATATAAATAATAAATTATATAATTAAGCATTGAAAAATTATTTTTTTACGATAATCGCAATATTTGAATTTTAAATTTTTTCTTTTTTTTCCTGTAAAAAAAGTACGAATTGCTAGGACTCTATGATATCTCATGTCTTTGTCTCTCTAAACTTCCCAAAATAAATGAAAGACAGCATTTTTAGGATTATGGATAAGGTTTTGTACTATTTTCTAATAAAGGTTTGGTTCTTAGAGTTATGAAGCAATATATAGTACTTCTGTCCTTTTTTTTTTTTTTTTTTCTTTTTTTCAACAATGGATAATGGAACTTTCTTCTTATAATAGGCTTATTATGCATTGACACGTGGCACAGCACACTTTTCCTGTTGGCTATTGTTGTTGGTGATCAAGAGAGCAAGAAATTAAATGAATAGAGACAAAAGTGAATATCAGATTGCGTTGTCGTTTTATATTGTTTCCTTCATTTTCTTGTACAAATGAAATGGAATTTTGATTTCTAATGCTAAAAATGTCATCTTTGGAAAAGAATAACAACCGTCCGATCTCATCCTTTTATCATTTCAAAATGGATAAGTTCTATAGTTTTGTATTAATTTTTCGACAGATTTTTTTTCTTTTTTTTTTAAAAAAAAAAAAAGAATTCTGACTCTGATTGAAAAAATTAATTAGTTAACGATTTAGAGTCTATTAATCATGTAGATGGGCATTTTTGAAATCTAAGTTGAGTTTGATATTAGTGTTGATTTTACGATTTTTCAGATGAAATTTATATTATAATAATTTAAAATTCACATTCATCTCAATTGTACAACAAATCAGCAGTTCAAAAATTTATATTCAATACCACTGACTGATTTCATATTGGGCCCGAAACGTGTGTCCAACGATTGGCCCAATTATCGATATCGAGCCCATATGACTAGATTATGACGCACCCGTATATTAATCTGATTAATTGGATTCAGGCTCCCAAAAATCATTTCATTTCACAAGTGGATTTTCTTATTCTTAATTTAATTAGTGATGTTAATTTGAGTTTAGAAGGTCGAAGAAAGAATAAAATATAATCAAAGACAGAGAAAAGAAAAGGCAAGAAATAGAATTTTCTCTTTGGAGAATCTTTAACAATTAAGGTAATGCAACAAGAAAATGTTAAAAGAGGTAGATGAAATTGATTAGGTACTTACTATTTAATCACTTGCCATGCTTCCTTTTTTCATATTTCTCTATGCCCATTTGGTCTCTCCTTTCTAAAAATGCTAATACACAATCCAAATCCCAACTTCAAAAAGGAAGTTAACTAGTTTCTTGGATTATCAATCAATATTCTCAGTTTTAGTGCAGTCTAATTTGTTCTTTTTCTATATTTTTTTTGTGTTTGTATTATTTGGTATACGTACATATATTATGTTGAAAGAATATCTATATGATACGATTGATTATGTAAAATACGTAATTGCAATGACACCTAAGAACATATAAAGAAAATCCAGTCAGTATTTCTTTTAGTATTTTCTATTAGAAAACAGATTAAAATCATGGGAAAAGCAAATCTTTGCTTCTACCCATTACACAAGACAAAAGCTATCAAATGAAAATTTGCCTAGAAGGGAAAAAAAAGGAATAAATAAAGATGGTCCCATTGCTTGTTTCTTTACTCCAAAGCTAATGAACAAGAAGAAGGTATATGAATTCTGACATATATTTGAAAACCTTGAGTTGCTAACACTTTTAGGCCTAACTCTCACATGCAAAAAAATCCAATCAGTTCTTTAGTGTTTATGTTTTTGGTCTGCAATTTTCATTTCTCAGCTTCTTTCTGACTTGCATGTCCATTTGTCAATGGTGATGCCAAATCTATCAACTTTAACCGTTTTCCTTTTCTTTTTCTTATTTTAAAAAAAAAAAAAAAAAACTAAACAGTGTATTTTAAGTCATATAAATACATTTTTCTGAATTTTAATAATAAAAAAAATCATATAAATACAACTGGATGGCATTAAAAGCACAATTATTGTTTCTAACTGTTTGTTTAAAGTTTTCATTATTTCTGATTTGCATGGCATTGATCTTTTATCCGTACGAAAGATAAGGTTATTTTCACCAAGAACAAAACATCCACAGTAAAATCTGTTCTTTACAGCAGTGCATAAAAAAAATAAATAAATAAAAATAGGTCAAGTACATATTCCATCGCAAGCATCAACTTAATCGAAAAGATTCAAATTCGAACCGATTTATAATTAATTTAATGGACATACACAAGCAATTTCCAGAGCATGATGGGTTTGACAAATGATTAGGCAGTATTATCCATACCGACATCAAAAGTCAAACCTAACTTTCTATTATTTTGGCACGATTAGTAGGATCATGCAAAAGATTATCCTCCTATAATCTTTGTTTATTATTATTTTTTTACCCTACTTAGTAGGATCAAGAATCTTTATGATCAAAATCAGAAGTAATTTACTGGCAATAAATTATTAAAAAAAAAAAATGAAGAATGGTAGAACTGCAGCGAGAGAATAAATACATCATTTAATATACCAATTAAATTATAGGTTATGAACATAAGATAAGCCGCTAAGTGGTCCCATGCTCTACATACAGAGTCAACAGTAATAGCAGCTGCTGCAACAAATATTAAATTAATAACTAATTCTAATTATTTAAAATAAAAAAAAAATCCACCATCTGAGTATATAGTTGATAGTATATACAAAGTTGCAAATAGCCATTTCGGCCACAAAAACATAAAGAGATGTACATATTGCATTATAAGGACATGATTGATTTTTCAAAAACATGAGCCCTTAACACAGAAATGAAGGAATAGTAGACCAAAGTGAAAGAGAATAAATGTTGTGATTTTAGAATGACTCGCTGAAAGAAGTATTATATCCAGTTTATTATAATTAGATGCTGATTTGACAAATTGATTGCTTTTAATCAAAAGTTTCCCATTTTGTTGTGATCACAAAAGTCTCAGAATGCTGCAATATTTTCCGCTGTTGCTGCTGCAATGGCATCTGCTCAGTCTCTTTCTTTTGTTCGGTGCTGACCGGCTTTTTCTGCATTAATATTGGCATTTTCCCAGTTGAATTTTCTTGTTTCCGCATTGGAATTTTGATCTCTTTTCTATTTTCTTTGGATTTTTGCAACTTCAACATATCTAAAGTTTCAATGTACTTCTGCACTCTCTTTTCCTTGAAGATTTGAATATGACAAGAACAAGAACAAGAACATAATTGGTAAATTGGATTAAAACAGTAGAATAAAAATTGACTAATTTGTAATTTAAATTGTACCTGAATTCCCTTTTGCGATTTCAAATCTCCTTCTGCAACAATTCCATCTAATAATACTAATTTTTTCATCAACATTTCTATCAAACTATCTACATCTGATTCAACTCTAGATTTTGTTGCTCCCAGTGCTATGACCTATTGAAGGAATCAGAAATTAAAATTAATCCAGTTCTTTATAAAACCAAATCTCATGCAGGAAAAACTTTTAATTTACCTTTTCACTGATCTTGTCGACTTCCAGATTGATTTGCTTTAAAGACTTTGAAACCTTCTCTATATGAGCAGATTTAAGCATCTCTAGACACCGCCTTTCTCGGCTTGTAATGTCTTCAATTAACCTAATTTTGGATCCATCTTTCACTCCCACAATGTCTAAATAATCTTTAGAATCTCTTTCCTTCTTTTTGTATATCAGCTTCTGATCCTGATGGTGTATGCCAGTGTGTTCTGCTAAAATTTTCTTCAATTCCCCTGCAATTCAAAATTATCTTTTCTTATTATAAATCTGTATCCAAACAAAGAAATGGGATTGTTGAAAGAGTTTCAAATTACCAAAGCTTGCTTGAGAACTAATATGGATTTGGTGACTTGAAGAACCGTATTTGACTTTGACTTTAATAGTGGGAATTGGAACAGGAGTTATCTGATTGGAAGTTGAATTCCTTTTCTGCACTAACATTCCTCCTGGCCTAATTTCCGTATCTTCCACTCTTATATTGCTTCTGCCATCGAAAGGATTCCTATCATTCGCCGGCGGCCGAAACGTTCCTTTCATTCTTGATATTGGTTCCATTTCATGAATTATCGGTCTGCTAAATCTTTAAAATTATATTACAAAAAAGAAAGAAACACTTCCTTTAGTTACACGAAATTAAAAAGAAGAGGAAAGAACATTAATTAGATCTCTTTCTCTCTTAAGAGGATATTAATAAAGGGTTAGTTCATGTAGCCATGGAAGCAAAATGCAGTTTCTTATAGAGAGAGAAACGAAGAAAAAATCTCTTAAATGAAAGAATAGCAGTAAATGAGAGAACGTGTGACAGAGAGAGAGAGAGAGAGAGAGAGAGAGAGGAGTATCTGAAGAAGGCAATGAGGAGAGGAGAGAAGAGAAAAGGGAAAAATGGAAAAGAAAAAGAAAAAGAAAAGAAAAGGAAAGGAAAGAAAATTGAATGGCCAGCGAAAGAAGTGTATGAAGAGAAGAATCTATCTTCTGTAGACTGTATATACGGTAAGATTAAATAACGTCGTTTTGTTTTTGGAAAATTAGTTACGTAAATGACATATGGAGTCTTGGAGATGGAGATTTTGCATTTATTTTAACGCGTCCCATTATTATTATTATTATTTTTAACTCCATAAAATAGTAATTATTTATTAGGATAATTTGAAGACATAATAATAATAATAATAATATCAAGAGAAATAAAAAAATAATAATTTTAAATTATATATTTAGCTAAATAGTTATTGATGAGCATGGAATAACTAATAGATAAATTTATATATAATTTTGAATTAGAATTTGAAAAAGGATCAAATCCAAGAAACTAGAATTAGTTTATATGTTAGACAAATAATTGCTTATAAGTGCATTATGTGGTCTAGAATTAGTTTATATCACAATATCAGCCAAAAAAAAAGTCAATTATTCAATTTTTGAAAGTTTTGATTCTAAGTAAAGTCAATTATGTGGTCTATAATAAATTTATGAAACATTTAAGTTGAGTAAAGGAAAGGAATATAAGGAGAAAAATTAGGTTTTTTATGGTATTAAACAATTATATAAACACATTAAATAACTGAAATAAATTAAAAGAGTTTTTTTTTTTTTTCTAGTAAAATAGAAATCCAATCAGCTTCAGGGTTGTAATATCATATATATATATATATATATATAGGGATGCTGAAATGACGTGACCTACTGGAGACCCGACATAATCCAACCCGGATGGATTAGATAAAATCCGGTTCATTTATTGACTTAGCGGATATGAGATTTAAAATTAAAACTATTTTTTTAGGTTCATTTAATCCACCAGAAAATAGCACTTTTGAGATAATTCTTGATGATTTTGATAAAGAATATTCTGTGATTCAAAATGAAATTAATTGACAATTTCTTGGATAGATGGAAAGGTTTTAAGAATTTATTATGTTGTAGAACTTTATGAAATACTTTTCAAAGTTTGTTCATTTTATATAGTTATGTGTATATGAATTTATCATTTGTGTTAAACTGTTGATATTTTTCAGCATAATTATCATTTCAATATTACCCTACAGAACCGATTTGATCCAATCTGATCCGAAACGGGACGGGTCATGGATCCAGTACTTGGATTTTTCACGAATAGGATAAAAAAATTATGAAATCCAGCTCGAACCCGATTCACAATCAACTCTAATCATATATTAAGTCAACGTCCAAACAAATATTGCTGGAGAAATAAAGAAATTATAAATAAGAAGAAATAGCAAAGGTATATATATATAAATGGGCCAATCCTTTTCTGAAACTGGAAAGCAACAACAATCTAGAAGAAAGGCCAGATCTGCACCCAAAAAAAAAAAAAGTCTGAAGCCAGTTGGCACCTTCCTGTTTGCCTAATTGTTTGGTTGTGAGAGACTCGGCTATGTCAGTAATTATCATTCAAAGGTATTAATAACTGTTATCGCTAATTTCAGATCATAATCCAAATAAATGTCTGTTTTTTTCCATTTTTCAGTAAACATAAAAAAACAAGAAAAAAATTTAAGCAGGTAGATGAAGCATTAGCTTCCTTAATCTCCTCTCATTTCTATCACATAAGCTAACAACTGATTGCATTATGAGACAATATTCCCATATTAAGAAGATTCCCTAATCAGCAATCTCTGATTAGAGTTTGTTTGTTCTACTGGGGAAAAAAAAAAAACAGAAATGGATCCTTGAAGAAATACTAATTTTGAAGTCAAAATTTGAGTGTCCAATTAGCAATTACCTTAGATGATGTGCATGTGAGCTCTAGTAATTCTGGGGTCCATTCTGCTTTTGGAGTATCCCTAGGCTTCCAATAAGGGTACAAGCTGTGGTCATCTCAAGCTTTTAGTCAAATCAGGCGTTCTTTCCAGGGAAGAGAATGTAAAAAGCAAATGATAATGCCAACAAAGTTCAATAGCAGCACTTTAAATATCTCCTTATGTACACAACGAAGACAAAGAAACAATAGTTATTTAATGATCAAAAGGTCAAAGCTGTATGTGCTTCCTGTCATAATCAACTAATCTCCACCAAAATTTGTGTTCAGATGATTATGATTAAAAAAAAAAATGCAGAAAATTTCCCCAAAAACCTGTTTATGTGTCTACATGACTCTGCGGAATCAATATGCGTTTATGGGTGTGCGTGCATGTATATTTAGGATCATTGTCCGCGAGAAATAACAACATATTTATGGTGGCAAACAAACAAATTTCAAGACAAAACTTCTAGTTACAGTAACAATTTCTGTGATTCAAAATAAAATAAGAGAAATGTTACAAATTAACAGCTGAGGCAAGCGCTCGTCATCTGCTATTGTCCCGATTCCATTTCAAACGCTCCATGGAGAAGCGTAGAAGCAGTTTCTGCCTCACTCCTCCTTTCGAGCTTTAGACCTGGCAGGTCTTGCTGGTTTAATTATGTAGCCAAGGAGGATCAATACTATAGGCAAAACGGTGCCAATGTAATACACACTGCCATATGCAGCAATCGTTTCATGCAAGCTTAATACCTGTTTATAGAATAAAGGAAGCATTAGAAAGCCAAATAAAATTATATATCCATCTTCTGAGACTGATTTAAGTGAGGGGAGAGAGACTGCTAACCATGAAACCAACACAGGAGTAGTTTAGAACCAGAATTGTGTAAGCAAAATTCATGAACACTAGCAAGTTCTTGACTAGACCCTTATTCGAAGGCACAGCTTGTTGCCATCTGTATATAACTGCTCAGGTTAAGGAGGAAATAAGTTAGCTAGCTCTCACAATTTGCTTTACAGTTAAATTATCAATACAAAATAAAATAGATCTTGAAATCCTTGTCAATACCTCTTGAACCATTAATCATTAATGCTGACTGTACAAAGAATATGATATATCCTGGATATAATCCCTGCAAGGTTTTAACAAAATACAGTCGAAGGAAAAGTCAAATTGCTTGAAAAGAATGCAAGAAATACAGCAAGTCTTCATGGAACCATTAAATTCATAGTCAAGTCTCTATGGTAAAACAAAGCAGTAAGACATGAAGAGGATGAAAAGAGCTACAAGCATGCCCATAGGCACTGCTAATGGACAATAGGGAAATGCTAGAAAACTGTGGGCAGGTAAACGAGCAACGAAATAGGCCAATATAGAAGTTGATATATGGAATTCTACCGCAGATCATATAGCTAACACCAGAAGTCAGAGAACCATAAAAAAGAAGCTTTCAACTTGCACAAACATGTAAAGGAGTAGTTCTGATTAGAAATTAAATTTTATCAAACAAAAAATCAAAAAGACAATTCGGAATATACTAATGTAATGATTATCTTTTTTTTTTCAACAGCACATGGCATTAAAAGGTGAACACACACATGTATACTGGATACATGTGAGCTTAGAAAAGTTGAATCAGAGAACAATAGTCGCTATGCCATCTCAAGGAATGACAACCTAAGTATTGTACTTCTGAAAAACTGGTAAAACTTACACCAAATTTAATGGGAGGCAATTTTTTCATAAAAGAAAGGGAATGAGAGAAGCGGATTAAACATGAAACTAGAAAATCATAACGCTCATTAATTAGTAATTTTGCCAAGATAGTTTTTATGAACAGTTGTAATAAATGTTTACTTGTTTATATAGACAATTTCCCACACAAAAATGATGGAAGATAATATGCTTGGACAGTTGTTAATAAACAAAAGATAAGACCCAGACATAGATCAAACAAGAGTGAATAAAAGCAAATACAGAACAGCATAAATCCAGCAATACTACTCACATGCCAAACAGCACTGGTTGTCTGAGTGGCCAACAACTGAAAGAAACCAGGTTTCTTTCCCTTCTGAATGAGTCTCTCATAAACATCTACAACAAAAAAAAAAAGGTCCAATATAGTAATTGCATTGCACTAACCACAAATTGCTTCAGATTGCACTGCCACACTCATATATCATTGAAATGTTCAGAACAATCTGAAGCATCCACAGCCCATCACTTGGTGAACTACAAGTTACCAGTTATGAACTAACCTCATACCCTTAAGGACTTTGGTTTCTCCCACTGTGCATGCAGTGAAAACAATTTTAAATTGGTCTCATCACACTAGTGATAGCCAAAGAAATTGACCCAATAACAACAAAAAAAGGTCGAAATAATTTTGAAAAATACAGCCCAGTACCTGTACATTTTAGATTAATTATACTTAAGATTCGCATAAATTGCAGCTTAGGATTTAATAACTACAGGAAAATGTTAGTCCATTGTGGCTGGCTGCATTTTGACATATATGTATAAGAGTAAAGCTTGAAATTTAAAAGAAGCAGATAAACTCACAATGGCGGAGCCATGTGCTGACTTGTATGTTCCACACAAGTGGCAACTCAACCGAACTCCTTGCAAACTCAACACCTAAAATATCAACATTTTTAGCACGATCCCATCTCGGCTTTGGTGGAGAAGTATCTGTCCATCCACTAAAACCCAGGCCAGAGATAATAATAGAGGCCTCAGAAATTGACCAGATGAAATAGTATTTCCAACGTGCAGTAAAGCCTGACATATATTGATAACTCAACCGTTTCCAGAAGCCCCATTCTTGGTATACAGGATCAGTGAACCGGGACAAGGGGAAATGGGGCACGAGGTATAGGTACATGGCCATACAAATAGCAGCTTGAAGAATTGCTCGAATTGTTGGCCCATAAGGTGATGGTGAGGGTCCTCCTTCACTGCAAGCCCATATCTGCAAAGATAGATTAGAAAAAAGCTGAGAACTTTTGAGTCTAGTACTGCTTAATAGTGTGTAATTCACCCTCACAAAGGAAAAAAAAAATGCAGAAGCTGAAGCAAACATAACAAACTTACCCCCTTCCTTTCAGTCCATTCAAGATAGTCCTTCATTTCATAAACAGGACCAGCAAAGTGGCTACCACAACAGAGGCAGTAACCAAAGTACTCAATCAACGAAGGCAGTTTGATGAGTCGGTTTTTCTTCTGAGCCTCCCGTAATTCCTCCTCCTTTAATAATCCATCATTGTAATTTATTGCACATGATATGACTTTCAGAGTTAACACCATTAAAGCCCCTAATATTAGAACAATAAATCTTAATCAAACACCTTGAATGATGCATCAGAGAGTGACACACAAGCTATACATATTCCTATTATCATCATTATATTCTGCTACCATTGCCAATTTTTCATCTTGTAAAGATGGAAATCAATGCTACTATAAAGGCTATAATTGATTGGTAGATTGGTTTTGCTTACCAGTGGCATCAATTCCACCTTCCTTCCAGGCATCTCCACTCATGTAATACACATGGCTACACATGTACACCAACAGTCAAGAATTCTGAAATAAAAAGGCATATTTTCAAGAATAATGATTTGATGATTCGTCTAGTCATTTGTAATTACCATGTCATAATATTGTTTGTGATGCAAAATAATCTAAGAAAGCCATAATTGATAACGGTCATTTACCCATTTAACCTGTCTGAGAATAGCGTCAGTAGTTCCAAAATCCAAATCAACAGGAAACTTATAACTCAGCCTTCTTTTTCCTTTTGAATTTCGATTTAATTGCATTTGATCCAGAAATCCCGAAGCAAATTTTTTGTAAAAAAGAGCAAAATAAACTAAAATAATTCAGTCTTCCTTTTCCCTTTGATTTCCTTTCTAATTGCATTTGACCCCAGAAATCCCAAAGCAAAATTTTTGTAAATAAATAAATAAAGCAAGCAAGTTTGTTGTAGCAATTAGCTCGCTAAATCAACACAATCAAGCAACAATAATCACATTACATAAATAAAAAATATCGAACTCCAATTAATCAGCTATGTTTAATTATAAAAAAGAAAAAAGAAACACAAATTGATTGGTTCTTTCAAACACAATGAATCAAATTATACACGCACCAGCCAATGAGATAGCCGAATCCCAAAATGAATGTAAGAATTCCACAATAGGCGCGAAATAGAACCATGGAAGCATAACCCAACAACATAGGCATCAAGAAGTGAAGATTTGAAGAGAACCCAAATGAGAGATACGAAAGAATAATCCCAGAACCGGCCGCGTATAGGTGCTTGCCGAGTCGACCAGGGGCGAGTCGGTGGATGAAACTCACTGGAATTGTCGCCACGAAACAAAGTAAGAACCGAAGCACCGCGATCGATACTCCGATCGCCCCGGCCATAGCCTCCACATCTAAATCCATGACAAATTTGCGTGTTCGGAGGCTTCCAAGTTTGTGGCGTAGGAAGAGTCGACTCTGTGGAATCTACCGGACTGACTGAGTTCACAACCAGTGCATTCCTGTGGCTCTCCTGCGAACGCAAGGTAATGGCCAAAAAAGGGTTCAGCTTCTGAGATATGTAGTAGTTACAGTTTTAAGTTTTGTTCAGATCCTGCTTCGCATTGTCCTCTTTAGTCTACTGAAATTACAATTTTACCCTTAAAGAAACTTTTGACTATGACCTGAGAATCGTTGATCTGTATTAAAGCTTGTCAGCACTTTTTCTTTGCGCTTTAGACGATTGTACTTTTCATCCGAAATCACCCAATTAAGAGGAAAGTCAAAATTGAAATAGATCAATAAATCGATGATTGCTTCCTGGCCCTCTTGCCTCGATGTCATCGATGTGATAGATACATTACGAATTTATTGCAAGAAATGGGATATCAGACATTGCTATACTTTTCAACTTTATATACGTTTCACACAGTAATTGGAAAAATTATTAAATCACTTAAATTATAATAAAAAATATTTTATATATTAGATATTATTAAAAATATAATAATAAAAAATTAATGGCAATTTTTCTATCATTGTTAATTTTAAGAATGTAACAGATATAAATATAAAAAAAATTATCAGTTGACTAGTACGAAATGCCCCTTATAAAAGCTACCGTATAAATTAGTTATTAGCTAGTATGATATTTAATAATTTCAGTTGTTAGTTATCCTTTTATCCCACGCCCTTCAGTGAAATTTTTGAATTTTTTCACTTAACATTTCTGAATTTTCTGATAAAAGAAAAAAAAAAAAAAGTTATCCTCTCATCCCATTTTGATCCCGCGAGTACTAAACAGAAATTCTCATTTTGTCTTATTTTTCTATGCGGTTGTTCATCTTGTTATTTTGACCGACAAGGAAAGCTTTTTCCTCCAAATGCAAACGACAGAGAAAGCAAATGGAGGAAGACTTTTTTCCTTAACTGTGGACAACACAGAAATCTTTTCTTGTCGTCTGCAAACTAGATGGAAACTTTTCCCTTGGATTATTAGCCCTACAACTGTAAACGTTTGAGCATCTTAAGCATTAAGCCCAAATCAAGTGAATGCCCATTGGGCTGTGATCGGGCCAATATATTTTATATCATTCGGAAGGGTTTTCGGGTCAACCAATTTGGATTATCAAGCTTATTTCGGGCTCAGATAAACCTAAAATCCTTTCTGTTCAGGACTGCACTCTATCTTTATATCTCAAAAAGCTTCCAGTATTCTGGTTTTCACTGAATTTAGTTTTCAATTCGTTGTCAAAGACACTCAAAATGAAGAATTCCAATAAAGCAATTGCCCCTTCTAGCAGTAGACGGTCCGTGGAAAGCGAAGAAGATGCTGAATCATTGTCTTCTTCTTCTTCTTCTTCTTCAGAGGAAGATGTCAGTATTTTACTAATATCTTAAAGACTGTATTGTTTTCAATGAAATCAATATTATTTATATATTTATTTCCATCTGTAGGAGAGCGAGATAGAGAGGGAAATTGCAGATGCTACATTTGAGGAGCTACAAAAGGCAAGGTCTAACGGGTCTGTTTCGGTTTATTCAAAGCCCAAGCAAGATAAAAAGTCCGGGAGAGCGAATAAAAATAGGTAGTATTGAGAGATTGGTGTCTGTGCTTTTATGCATTGGCTTTTCATTATTTTTCTGGTAGTTGGTGATTGTTGATGTCCATGTTTGTTCGTGTAGGCCTGTGGAAGCTAGTTGCAAGAAGCCTGTGAGTCGGTTCCGAGAGGTTGTTCAAGCTCCTAAAAAGGTATGAATTCCAGAATGCTATTAAAGAGAAGTTATAAGGAAATTTTTATGGTACGAAAGGATGAGATTAGGTGTAGAGAGATGGATTTTGGTGCGCTTGACCTTTCTACATATGGCCTTAAACCGAGTGAAACAGAAGAAAAGCACTATATATATATAACAGAACCTTGTGTTTTGGATTATTCCCCAAGTATGATTCTAGCTGCTTTTGTCATTGTAATTTTGGCTTCAGTTTCACTGCTGCCGTATGATTGAGGTTTGTCAAGTTTCAACCTATCCAATGAAAATCATGATGGTGGAATGAATTTATTAGTAGCTCTTCTTTAACTTTTTAGCCAATTAAGATGGACATTTCATAGTCATGAATAGTTATTTGTATTGACAGGTGATACGTGATCCCCGCTTTGAGTCTGTGTCTGGTAATCTTGATGTTGAGGGGTAAGCCAACATTTTCCTATGTAACTTGTTTAGAGAACTGTATAATTTTGCTTTTTTGATGCTGTGCTGATCAATTTTGGGGAAGCTCCAATAACTGTTTTGTTGGGAGGAGAATGATAAAGGGAGGAAAAGAAAAAAGATTCCAGGTGGATATAGATGACCAGCTGATTAAGGTTTGAAGGTGTTTATGTTGTCCATTTGTGTTGATGATGACTATTGTATAACAATACAGTAATGGATATTTGTTTGCATTATCATTTTTTTTTACTTCAATGAAATATTATATATTATTTTTGTATATCGTAGTTTAGTTGTTTTTAAAGTTTACATCCTCTTTGAATTTGTTAGCAAATGTTATCTCTTTTGCTATGTATGTGGGTAAATTTCATTAGTGAATTTTATGCTTTGTATACATCTCTTTGTGTGTCCATCTCTCGCAGTTTTATCAAGGATGGTTGTTTTTGGATTTTGTAGTTTCAGGAAAAGGTACAATTTTCTATTTGAGGGCAATCTTCCTGCTGAAAAAGAGGTAGTTTTCATAAATTCACTGAGGGAAAAATATGTTTCTCTGTTTCTTATATTCATGCTTTTTCCCGATATTAATAAATTTACCTTTTGGATATAAAGGAATTAAAGAAGCAATTGAAGAAATCCAATGATCCAAGAGTCATTGATC
This sequence comes from Jatropha podagrica, assembly GCA_947857235.1. NCBI lineage: Eukaryota > Viridiplantae > Streptophyta > Magnoliopsida > Malpighiales > Euphorbiaceae > Jatropha > Jatropha podagrica. Next base: position 54,083 of record CANUEP010109917.1, read on the forward strand.
AATTGAAGAACCGTATATCTTGGATTGTAAGTACTTGCTTTCTGGGTAATGCTACTCCAAATCTGATCATATGTCTACTAGATTATTTAACTGTCTAAACCTTGTTTGATCCTCTTCAACCATTTCTTAACAGGATAAACAGTTAAAATTTGAGTCAAAAAAACAAACTGATGCTGCGATACTGGCTGAGCACAAGAAGAAAGAGAGAGAAGCAGCAAAGCAAGGCAAACAGCCCTTTTATCTAAAGAAATGTAATGTTCTCCCTCCGTGTCTGTGTCTTTACATATGTGTGCGGTATCATCTCTCTTTGTGCTATTACAAAAGTACCTTCTGGATTCTTGATGTCTCATACTTCTTTTAATTTCAATGGAAGGTAGTGAACCTTGAGCATCCACATAGCCCAATATTTCATTGATAATAGTGGTTTACATTACAAATCAATGAAGCCATGGCTAAGGTGTCTGAATACTTTCACCATCCATTGAAAATTAAAGCTTTTTTGGTGAAAAATGAACATTGATAACAATAATTTAATGGTTAAAATTTTGTTTGTAATCACTAGAATAAATATAAACATCTGGTTCTTGGAGTACATGTTGTTTGAGCATTGGTTTTCTGTTGGAGATAACCATGAAGCGTGGGAAAAGTTAAAATTATTTTTCTGAAGCATTAATTATTGACATGCTTCAAATTAATCTTCAAAAATCTGTCAAATTTTTTCATAATAATAATTTGTATTATTTAAGTTATTACGACTGCACGAATGCTTCTTAAGTGAACGAACTAACACCGTTTAGACACTATATGAATGCCGAACTGCTGACTTACTTTGTCCTCTGCAGCTGAAATAAGGAACCAAAGGCTAATCAGGGAATTCAACAAACTTAAGGTACATGTCACCTGCAAAATGGAAAATATAAGCAATTTGAAAATGTTACACAAGGGACCAACCTATTCCATCTGCTACTTGATTTTCCTAACGATCGCATATTGTAATATGATTAGGAATCTGGCAAACTCGAGTCCTTTATCGAGAAAAAGAGGAGAAAGAATGCATCAAAGGATCACAGATTCATGCCATATCGCAGATCTAGCAATAGTGAACAACAAGGCTAATGAATTTGCAACTGTTTGCATATATAATTTTATTCCTTAAATCTCTGTCATAGCAGCATAAATATTCCATCAAGGAGGGTTCGACGGGTGCAAATTCGTCATCTTAGGTGCATTTGGGTGAAACTCTGCTTTACTGATCAAGGGAAAAAGAACCATATTTTTGTATCAATGGTTTCTGTTAGAAAGTGACATGGTAGAATTTATTCCTTTTTAATTTATTTGTTAATTACTTGTGGGGGAGAGCTTGTTTTTAAGCAAGGTATGCGAAAAAGAGACCATATTTTTAAATCAGAACATGGATTTATTCCATCTTGATTGTCTGGTTAGTTGCCGGACACTTAATGCTTGCTTTGCATCTCATGTCCAATTGCAAGAATTGTCCTAACAATAATTTCATACTGACAACAATTTTTTAATCCTTTCCCTATTTTGATTTTTTTATGGATATTTAATGAAAATTAGATGTGAAGAGACAATTTTATTATTATTATTTTTTATTATTTTATACCTTAAAAAGAGTTAAAAGGGTCGTCATAATTGAACACTGTAAAAGTCGAAGTTAATAAACTTGTTTAGTATTCAGTTAAAAATCAAATTTCAGTATTTGGTTATGAAAAATAAATAGAGAAAGACAAAAGCAAAATAAAGTAAATTATTTTATTAATATTAATTAATGCTGTTAAACACTTACATTTTTTTTCTTATTTCGCCCCTTAAAAATTGTGAAAACACAAAATTAGCCTCACAGTTAAAAAAGAAAAGACATGAAAAAAGAATATGAAAAAAGAAGAGACAAGAGAATAAGAAAATGACAAACTTTAATGAGGATATTCATGCAATAAACCAACAAACTGCTTGTGATGTAGACAGGTGTACTTGTCGTGTCCTTGCTTAACACCTATAGCTGAGCTTACAGGCTCACCGGTCACCTGGTTTCATCAACCGGCACCATCCGGTCATCACTTGCTGCTTCACTGCTTCTTCCCACTCTCGATATAATGTCAGCCCGAAAATGGATAATCAAAATGCAGAAAGAGACAAAAAGGAAAAAGAAAATAAAAAACTCTGTTCAGTCCTGACTGTGGCGTTAGCTTACAACCGCCTGGAGTAGAGACCCAACTCCAAAAACAGCTTGAAAATGAAATATCAGGTTTAGCTTATAGTCTTACTTCAGTTAATCACTTAAGGTTTGGTTCTTTTTGTTTTTTTACTTGGTACTATTTCTAAGCATTCTCCTGGACATTGAAACAAATGAGCCACCAACTTTTTGCTTTTTTTTGTCCCCTCGAAAAATGACGTTTGGTTGTTTAGAAAGTGACGGAAAATGAGAGTTAAAGGCTAAAGTTTTGAAATTTGATCCATTTCGTTTTAGTATTTAGTCAAAACGGTGCTCTTACTTCTGAAGAGTTGGCTACAAGTTTGTTTACTTATTTATTTAAATTAATTTATTGTTTATGTAGTTTTTGAAAGTTAAGACGATATGTAAAATTGTGTTTCTCTCTTTTTTTTTCCCTCAGAAAGTAAGGGGGGAGAGGAAAGGAAAGTCATTTCCTTGAATTGTTTCTTCATAGCATTTGTGAGCAAAATTTGTTTTCTTCCTCTTATTAACAGGCTCTGAACCCATTGGAGAGTTTAAGATTAATTTCTCTGTTGATGATTTCTATTCTTGGAGCCTTCATGTATTCTTCTGTCGTTATGCATATATGTACCTGTGCTTTTGGTTTTCCTTTTTCCCAACCCTCTTTTCCGTTTATGTTGACGTTACTAGTGTTCTAAACGTGTGTAACTATCCTGGGATTGCAAAGATGATATTACATTAGCTGTATGACTTGATAATTTAATTTTGTCCCACGTATCAAATTTTGCCTTTACATGATGTTTGGTTAGCCTCTGTTGTGATTTCTGTTAGATTCTCGTTTCTGTTCGAACTTTGGGTGCAGAGGACTACCCACTCATTGTTATAAATAAATGGAACCACGATATTCTGTCATCTTTGTTGGTGCTTAGTATATTTCCAATATGAAATGGTTCAAGTCCTCTTAGCTAGACAGAATCTTTCAGGTTAGAGCAAGCCCGTTCTCTCTTTGAGTCCACTTGCATACGAACATTTGAGTCGTTGATGAACAGATTTAGTTGTGTGCTGGTTAACTTAATTGTAGTTAATCTTGTTTTGACAAATCATTAATAAATTCCATTGCAACTTTACCATTGTCGTGAAGCTACAGGGGAGATGGCTTTAGAGGCGCTTATTGATTCCAATTATCCATTGGAATTCTGCTCCATGAAGTCACCTCAGGCGAGTGGAGACTTGATGCAATCCTCAAATTCTGGTAATGTGCAACAAAAAGACAGGCAGTTCCCGGACATGCTAGCTTCACTTTTCAGCACATTCTCGGGAAATACTCAAGGTATTTCAGCTAAAATTCCACAACCAAATGTGGGTGGGATCTCTTCCAGCACTAATTCAACTACTTTAGATAGTTTGACCAACTTGGAACTGAGAGTTGGGACAGGTTCTTCACTTACTGGGGTCTACTCAGCAGTTCTGAGAGGTCCTAATATGCATAGAAGTGCTGTCACTGACATGGATCGCCTTAATTTGCCAGTATTGCCTTTCTCTTTACATAATTCAAGCATTTCAGGATCCTCTACTACTAATGATTCATCCATTGCACAAGAAGACTTCCATTTAGGCCAAAACTTCTCTCTGGTGAAGAAAAGAAAACACCAACAAGGATGTTTTAGTACCAAATGTCAGTCTGGAAAGAGTCATAAATCATTGCTTAATGGTGAAAAACATGAGCTTTCTACTTCAGATGAGATGTGTAAGAAACTGAGATTAGACATTAAGCAAGATGCTGCTCTAGACCAGCATATTGCTCAGCAACAACTACAAAGTGGAGACAATGTGCAATTGCAAAGTCATTCTCCATTGCTACAGACATTAATTCAACAACATAAGCTACAACATCAGAAGCAGCAAAAGGTGTTGCCGTCCATTCCAGAGTTACCAGGAGTTGAGATGAAGAAGCAGAGGCAGCAACAAATGAGGGACTACCTACAACAGCTGGAGTTGCAACAAGAACATCATATGCACTCTTTCAACAGTAATATATGTTCTCGCAGGCTGTCACAGTACATGTACCATCTGCAGCGTCGGCCACCAGTAAGTTTTTATTTGATCAAAAATTCATTTGGGATTTTATTCCATTCAGATGTGATAAAAAATTCTAGATGCCAATGCATTACTTCTATTTTAATATTATGCTCCAGCTAGATTCTTCAGTGAATTAATACATCTTGGAGATGTGCTAACTCTTCTTTCCTCCTTCTATGTTGGTCTTTGTAGGAAAACAGTATTTCCTACTGGAGGAAGTTTGTGGCAGAGTATTATGCTCCTTGTGCTAAGAAAAGATGGTGTCTGTCTTTGTGTCACCGTGTTACACTTCATGCCATCAGTGTCTTCCCTCAGGCGGCTATGGTTAGTTTTACTTGTGCTGCCGATGTACTTTTGTTGTCCTCTAAGTCTTTATGATTTTTGCTTTTTTTTTTTTTTTCATGCATGCTAATCACAGACTTAGAATACTAATGTTCGTCCAAATATTCTGTAAAGCGTTCACTACATGGTTCAATCCCTAGCATTTACATCTTGTCCTTCTTACCATATTTGTTTCTCGTTCAATTTCCTTTGCTCAAAGTTTGTTGCTCTTTTTTCTTTCAGGACGCATGGAAGTGTGAGTTATGTGGCACAGAATCTGGAAGGGGGTTTGGTAAGTGAATAAGCAGCCATTTTTTTTATTTAGTCAGCTGAAATATTGCCAATCTTTTTAAATTCCCTGTTTTTATTTACCCTCTCCCCTTGTGTTCTGAATTTGCTGATGTCATTGAATTTCTTTCTCATCATTTTTTCTTGGCAGAGGCAACTTTTGAAATGCTTCCTAGGCTTAATAAAGTTCAGTTTGAGAGTGGTATTTTTGATGAACTTTTATTTCTGGAATTGCCACGCGAGTACAGACTCCCTTCTGGGTTAATGGTGTTGGAATATGGTAAGGCAGTTCATGAAACTGTGTTTGAACAATTTCGTATTATTCGAGAGGGCCAACTCCGCATTGTCTTCACTCTCAATTTGAAGGTGAGCTAGATGTAGCCTGTGGCATACAGTTGATATCTAATGCGTTGATATTAATAATTTTATGAACCTGGCATATTTTTCAGATACTGTCTTGGGAATTCTGCTCAAGGGACCATGAAGAACTGTTGAATCGAAGCTTAATTGCATCACAGGTACTTAGGTGATACTGTACTATCTGAAGACTTATGTGGAAACCATTCTGGGGCTTATATATAGTGTGCTCATACATCCTTCCACCTGTTTTCTTATTACATTGCTCTGAATTTACTATCCTACTGGTGTGAAACTCTCTTGATACTTAAATTCATGAAATCTGTTGTCCTTGTACACAGGTTAATGAGTTTGTCCATGCAGCACAAAAATATCAAGCAGCCATTAGCAATGGTGGATCAGATAAGACATCATCACACAATCAAGAAGAAAATCAATCCATGTGAGAATTAATGAGCTCTTTTACTTCCAATCAATGGCAATATGAGTTGGTCTATCAGGCATTGCATATTTGTCAATTGCAAAGTGGAGGATGATTTACAAGCATTAGTTTATGTGTTGTTCATGAATGAATCCTAAGTGGAATGTTTTAGATCACTTGCTTTAGGCCTTTATTGTGTTCTGCTGTTTTCATTAAATTTGCAACTAGTTTGTTGCAAAATATGAATATCTCATGAATGAATATGGTTCTTGATGATTTATCTCATATAGGTTATTGTCAGCTGGATGCAAGCTTGGAAAAAAGTTTGATCTACAGCTGGTTGGAGAGTTGGGATTTCCGAAGAGATACATCCGGTGCTTACAGGTGCATAAAACTATTTGTTTTGTTTTGAGTTGTTAGCATTACCTAATTCCAGATAGGATCCTCTGTCTTAACTGCAATGATCTAACAGATAGCTGACATTTTCAATAGCATGAGAGATTTGATGACTTTCAGCTGGAAGAATAAAATTGGACCAATTGGTAAGTTATACTCTACATATTACTGTTGATTAATTTTGATGTATCTGACACGTGTAAATTATTCTGTATGATTGGTCAAGGTATGTATTATGGCAGGTCATATAATGTTACTTCTGCTCTTTAATACATTCACATCCACTCTGACATCCGTAAAATATACCATGATAGTCAGCTAGTTCTTTAGAAAATAAACTAGTTAAAAGCCTCAGCTAAAGCAGCAAAGAGGAACCACCAAGGGGAAACTTTGTACTCACTTTAGAGGTCGTGGAATCAAATGCCATTGGGTTTAGGCATAGATAAGGGAATTTGTAAGATGAGGCAGGACCATCGTCCATAGGATACCCGAGGCCTAATATGCTTTGTCATAAATCCAAAATGGAAAAAAAAAAAAAAAAACACTCAAAAAGAAGAAGAAGAAACAGAAGCAAGAACTTGCATCTAGGAGGACGGAGTGTGCCTGTATCTCTTATTTCTTGAATTCACATGCTAATTTTTTTAAGAAAAATATATTAAAATGGTAAGAAGCCTTTGGGAATTGAGGTAGCTGCATGCGCTGCATGATTAATTTTTCTCTTTGACTTACTCGTTGAATGCTTTACTCGTTGAAGTAGCTGCTGGTTCACTCTGGAAAGAAATTTCTGACATTGATGCTTGCCTGTAGAGAGCTTGAAGAATTATTCCCAAAAAATTACTGCAACCAAATTGCAGAAAGATGAATTTCAGGCAAAGGAAAAGCTTGATATTTTACAGGGAATGGCAACTGCTGCAACTAAGTTATTATCTACTTCTCACGGTCATAACAGCGATGGGAATGATAACTCAACCATAAGCAAGGATGGACTTTTAACAAGCTCAGAAAAGGCAGCTTTGACACGTCCTGGTGATTACTGCAAATTGCTAAGACAAACCTCCCTTAGTTCAAATTTTTGCAAATTGGAGGAGCCTTCTCATTTATTCAAGTTTACTGACCACAAGGAAGCATTTCAAGGTCCCAATTCCTTGAAACTGGATTTTAGCCATAACTTACCTTGTCCAAGTTCACATTTCCCTGAAAGCATCCTAAACCTACAAGATGATACGATTCAAAAATTGCTTCTAGAGATGTTCAATGATTGTGAAGCAGTGAATCAGGCTGAGAAGGAAGCGTTAAATCATAATAGCAATGACGTACTGGCAAGCAAGCCAACAAATGATAAGGGTACAGGTAATTCTGGTGATGCAGCAACATCTAGGAGTGGCATTGTGGCAAAGACAAGTGGTCTTGACGCTGCTTCTTTTATGGACTCTTCCAAGGATTGTGGAATCACAAGAGAACCAACTCTGCAGAAAAGGTCTATCTTGCCTGAGGTCCTGACTATGTTTAATAATTTAAAAGAAAATGAGATTGCCAAAGTCATTCATGGAAGCGGCATCGGCTATGATTGGAAGAAATGACCGTCTTATTTTGTCTATGGGTTTTTTGGGCATTAGCCATTGGGGATTAATCCTTAGTTAAAGTGGCAGTACAGAAGGTTGGAAGAGGCCTTTTTTTGGAAGATAGTTTCTTTTTGTGATTTTGATAATATCTCAATGATTTTGGTATATCGACATGATCTGAAAGATTTCAACTCTGTATCATATTGCTCTTAGTTTGTTAGGGAAGATTAGCAGGTGCAAAGCAAGTGTAAAGCAACATCCCCCCCAAGTCATAATATGATTACATTTCTTCTATTACAGTATCTCTACCCTTTGTGGATTTTGGATTCTAACGCTTGACTGCTTTATTTTATCCATTGAATGCAGAAAAAAATGTTTGTTTAAGTTCGACATATTTTTTAACATCTTTTAAGATTTACTATCCTTTCCTTAGGAGTTTCATGTACAACTGAATAATTTTCAGAACCTAAATTTTAAAATCTTCACAAGCTTTGAAATTAAATAATTACGAAATGAGTTTAAATTAGATTTCACGAAATTTGAATTCAAATCAAACATTTTTCATCAGTTAAAGTACAAAACTACAAATTTTTTTCGTTAGTTAAAGTGGCAATTGTGGCCCTTAGGAATATGAAGCGAGAAACAGACAAAAGAGAATGCGGATAAAATGGTCCTTCTATCAATTTTTAAGGATTTTTTCTGGAAATGAATTCGATATTTGGAAAACCAATTTATTTTCTTTTTGAGCTGTGAAAAGGACACTGAGAGATTCTAAGACGTAGGAGCAAGAGAAAATAGTTTCAGTACAAGTTATTGAATTGATAGCTAGCTGGCTTTATGGGACTCAAATAGAAATCAGTATGGTACAGACAGTTAAGACTCATAACGTATTTTGTCTTCAAATATTTGTTTCACTAATGCTTGTGTATTGAATATAAGGGAAAAATGTTATCTCTGGATTATGTCAAATAGATAAATGTAAAGTTGGTAGGAGCGAAAAGAACTCAGGTCCCTCAAACAAAAGATTTTGTGAATGAAAATCTCCGTAGGAGCGCTTCCGTCTTATGGGTGGAGTACTCCGTGAACGCTTCCTCCTTATGTCCTTACTTTACTGGCTTACTGGTAGTTGGATACAGCAAATGGACTGTCTTCTTGCCACAAACAGGTGGCCCAGATACAGAGAGCCAAAACAACTTAAAAACCCTTTCTTTGATTTTTTTTTCCTCCTCATCATACCTCAACCAGAAACTCACATTCAAAGACAGAATTCACAAAAAAGGAAAAAGGGGGGCCATGAATCCAAAAAAGTATCTTTCTGCTAAATGGCAAGGTTACTACTCCTAAAAAACAAGCAGCAGTGACTTGATCAAGTTCTGTACAAGAGCTCTTCATTAAAGAAAAAGTGACTTATCAATCAACAAAAATTGGGAATATACACAAATTGCCAGCAATTCAACTCATACAACCAGGCCTACAAATGAAACTACTCTTACAAGGATGCTCTAACTCGCTAGAAATATCCTTCTTGTCTACAAGGTTATGACACGGTTCAAAAATGCTTTAACCTTTCTATGAATTTACATGGGTATACTACAACAGAATCCAAACAAAGACCGCCTTTTGTGTGCGTGCAATCGATTTGGGTCATCGAGAACTTAAGGTTCATCGATAAATTTGTGCTGTCAACGACAAAGTCCCCAACATGATACAGATTCCATTTCCCAGGATCAGTTAAAAAACACTGGGAAGAAGCATACTGACCGTCACCTGTCCATAGCTGAAACTGCACTGGTTTTATATCCCAACCATGAACGTGCTCTGCATTGCAAATGCGCCGACCGAACTTTTTGGCAGCTCGCCCCAATTGTAGTCTAAAGAATAGGCTATAATTTCCCGCCGGAAATGGGAACTCGAATTGTCCATCAACCTCAAACCACCAGATTTGTTGAAGGTATGCAATGGAGTGGAATCTACAAGCAAAGGGACTCCAGATCAATACCATTTCTAATTTACCTACTGTCTGGTACAAATGAACTTGGAGTATAGGATCAAATGCAATCTTCTTTATACTAAACATGAACATATGGAAGTTGAAATGAATTCTGATTCCCGATCAATGAATGCACTGCTACACCAAAACAATTTCCAGTTTAATGGATAGCTAAGCTTGTGAAGAAACAAGTTCAAATTTTTCATCAAAATCCACGTAGTTTATAAAATCAGGAACCAAATACTAAAACATTCCTGATTTCTTTCAAACAGAAATTTGAGATTCATAGAATTCATATGAACATGAAAAATAAAAGAAAGATAACAAAGGACCTACTTCGATGGATTTCGACAAGAAAATGCCGCGATCAACTTGAACTTGATCAGCCCATCTAACAAGTGCATGAAAAACTAACAACCTTTCAAATTCATTTTCCCAAACCAAGTATCGGAGATTGTTTTCAGGACACTCACCTAGATTCCTCAGAGGGGATGTGATTCCAGTATCTTCTATCATCTATCCCAGTTATGGCCAACCCCTTTGAACAAATGGATAAGCAAACACCACCAGCAGTCTTATCTAGCCATACTTTCTGCACAACCCAAATTCACAGACCAATCAGTGAGAAAATCCATAAGAGAAATAAACAAATCGAAATTTTCAAAATATGTAATGCCCAAATTTTGACTCTTATTACTGTATTCTTAGGTCTTCATTTCTAAAAAAATGAAACTTCAGATTTAAGCCAAAAGGTAACATCTTTCAAGTCCTATCTAACATATAAAGTAAAAAAAATTCTTTATGTAATATAAATAGTATGGGTAGAATTCACATGGGTTAAACATGAAAATTTAAGCATTTCTAACACTTTTCTTTCTGAGAATTTTCTCTAACAAAAAGCTACAGAAATTCAACAGATTAATATGTAAAAAAATAATATTAGTAATTATACTTTGAGAAGTATATACTCTAATTGGCAGTTATAATTCCAAATTTCCAATATTTTTCAAACAGTGCCCACAATTCTGTCATCCCTAATTTCTCACCATCCAAACAGAAGAATAGCCAGAAACACCAAGAAACCCATACCTTGGTACCACCATCGAAAGTGTTAGGTCTACACAATCGAGTAAAAATCTCTCTCTTACTCGACTTCATTGGCAAAGCATCACCAAAAACTCTTTCAATAATACGAACATAATTTACAGGCAATTTCGATTCCCATACAAAATCAGCCCAAGAAGCTCCACGAAATGCTCTGTTCAATCTCGCCAATTTGCATATCTCTGGTGGGTCTAAATAAGCAAGAATCGAAGCAACACAGCCCTCTGGCAAGTCCCCAAGAGTTGGATTTAGTGTTGTGGATTTAGGTGATAAAGAGCCATAAAGAGAAAGAGCATTTGGATCAACGAATATGGAAGATAGATTAGCACCCATGAGAAGAAGAAGAAGAAGAAGAAGAAAGCAGAAATAGAGAATAGAAAATTATATAAGAGTTAATAGAGAAAAAGAGGGAAGGAGAGAGGTGGCAAAAGCAAAGGTAAAGGGTATCAGTAAAGACACGCGTATACCATTTGGAGAGGAGAGCAGAGCAGAGACTGTTTGTCTGTTCTGTTTTTGGCTGTGAGAAAAACAGAGCTGTTTGATTTTGACAGAAAACAGAGCAATTTCTCAGCTATAGAAGATAAAATTAAAGATGACAAATTTTCTTATTTAATTAATTAATAGTAGCGAACAACTGTACTTTACCATCCGGGACTGTGCACTCTGTAAAATCTAATTTTATGGATAGATTCGTACAAATACAACGTAATTATTGTCGGAGTTTCGACCAATAAATTATTTTTTTAATTTTTAGTATATTATTTCTCTATTAAATTCTTTATTGAAAATGATATCTAACACATAGACACAGTAGAAAAAGTGTGGGTAAAAAAATAATATTCTCCAACAAATATTCCAAAAAAGAAAATACTGTTTATGCTTGTCAATTTAGATATTTTAAGGATTGGTTCTATCACATAGTCTTAAAAAAAATGTGTCTCTTCAAATGGTTTGGTCCACCTAGTCATTTTCTATTTGCTACTAACTAGATTTTTTAATAAATTTATTTTTTTAATAAATATATAAATTGTGCTGACAAAAATGAAAAGGTCAGAATTGTAATAATTTATGTATGGTTTTAGCTTCTCCATATTTTAGTTTACTTTTGGGTATTGGACTATTAACTCGAACAATTTTTCCATTTCTGTCAATTTGGAGTAATTCTTGTTAGTAATAAAAATAAAAAATAAAATTACTTATGTAAAAATGTGGCCACGCATACTTTATTCTAATTTCATATAATTAAATATAATTTCACTTTTTCTAAAAATATAAAAAATATAATATTCAAAAACTTACTCTCCTGAAATTATATAAAGAAAAGGAATTAGTATAGTATTTAACTATTTTTTTATTATTTTAGAAATAAAAAGTATTTATTTTATCTGCTCCTCAATTTTGGATAAATTTGCCATTTGGACGAATGGCACTGTTTAAAAAGAGTTCTAAATATTTATTTTATTTTATATAAAATTCTGACTAGAAATGTCGAATCCTATATGACCAAAATTTAATTTAATGAAAGAATTTCCTACCCATTGGTTATATTAAAATATAAAAAAACATATGCTATTTATTTATATGTATATATTTGAATTAATTAATTGAAACAAGTGGCTAAGGTCTTCGCTTTTGAATTTAAAAATGTTGAAAAATACGCACCAATCGAAAGACGTACAATCAGCAAAAAAGTACAGCCACGTCTATGTGTGTCTGACTCAGCTTGACATGTCAACCACATAAGGTTGCTAGGGAATATTGAGACACGTGTCCCACATTACGTCTCAACTAGTGGATAAGAGATGAAGCCAATTATGTGAGTTTAATTAATTATATGCTTTGTCAAGTTGCAAAATAAAGTAAAGTTAGTTTATTTTGCTGTGAAAAGACCACATTTATTGATTAATCCAAAAGGGTGTTTCAACTTGATTATATATTAATCGTAATTACACATTATTTATTAGATTATTAATCAAAATCCAACTCGGAGTATAATTCAAAATCCGATTCAATTTAGATAATTAAAATTTGTTAAATGAATATGGTTAATGGTTTTGTGAAGCAATTATTATCAATTGTTTGATGCTTGGTCCCAAAAATTCAGACCAAGTTGATGTTTGTGTTCTTGTCAAGGCTTTGGTTGGTGTGCGATGAATATCATCAACTTGCTTCAATATCATAGACAACACTCAGGGTTTGACTATTTTAAACAAAAACAAGAAGAAGAGGTCAATTTCAATAAATATATAAAAAAGCCAGCATAATTTTTATTAATCCCATGAAGTAAAGTTTGATCAATGAAAACAAATAGAATTTTATTTAAGTAAAGTTTGAAATTTATGATAGTTTATATTATTAAGATCGAGACTACAAAGCTTTCAAAATAGTTTAAATATAAAATTTTACTTTTAACTAATTTTAATTATTTAATTCACAATATTCTTTCGATCTTATATCTCAATAAATAAATAAAATATATTAATATATATATATATATATATATATATATTAAGTCTTTCAATACCATCAACTAAGACCTTCTCCATTAGAAAAAATTTGCGGATTCTAATAGACTAATACGCATAGGTCATCATGGGGTTATATCTATAATATATATAAAAGTTCCAATGGAAGGGAAAATATTTAGTTTTCAAAATGTCCCTATATATTTTAATTAATAAAAAATATTATTAAAGACAATTTAGTCTTATTGTAATGAGATAACTTTTAATTTGATTGAATAACTTAATCTTATTTTAATTAGTAACTTTTAATTTTATTATGATTAGAAATATAATTTAATAAAAATATGTAATTTAATAAATATTGGGACCATATCTTAATTAAAATATGATATAATAATATAAAATATTTTGCAGATGTTTAATAGACTAATATCTACGTATTAATACACTAAAGAACGAAAAAATAAAAAATAAAAAATTTTTTGAGCCATTTATATTAATCCTAATTGTTAAATTACACAAGAAACGGAAAAAAAAATTATTAGTTGATTATAAATTATTTATTTTAAGATAAATCATTAAGGAATATTAAATATCAATTAACTAAATAGGAATATTGAATCAATTAGGAATTCTAATATTAATCTAATTAATTTAAAATCTCACTATAAATAGGTATTTTAAAACTAATTGAGAGAAAACAAACGTTACCCCAAGAGGATCAAATGGCACAACAATTCCAGTAGAATGATAGTGTGATTTTTCCAAAATAGTTGAAATTTTCAGTTAATAAATTTCAATAACATAAGTGTATTTCATCTCTTGAAATTCTAATGGATTGGTAATTTTTTATTTGTTTTATTTTATTTTATTAATTGATTTTCTTCTTCAGTTTTTCACATTATAAATTTATTATTGTAATTGTATTTCAATTTTTCATGATTTTTACTGTTTTGCTTGTTACATTAATTTTTAAAAATTTGTGCATTTATAGAAAATTTTCAGAGGTACTAATTATTTTACTCCTAATATTCTAATTAAAATTTATAGTTTAGTAATAAATATAATTTTATTAGTTTTATAGTTTAAATTAATTTAGTTGATGGTTGTAATTTTTTTTTTAGAGTTTTTATATATTTTTGAATTAGCGCACCTGATTATTATTATTTTTTTAGTTTTAACATTGCAATAATGGTTTGATACCTTTTAGATTTACAAAGAACAAATATCAAAGAATAAAAAAAAAATTAAGCACATAAAAATATATGTATCATTTTTCAGATATTTTATTTAATATTTTAATTAATTAAGTTTCTAAATTGACAAAAATATCGTTAAAAATTTTAATTTTATTTGTTGAAAAATAAATATAATTTAATTGTGATTGTTTATATCAATTTTCTATTTGAATCTAAATTCTATTAGAAAGAAGGAGAATGAAAACATTAGATTTTTAAAACATCCCTATCAAATTTATGGATTGACAAAAGTATTATTAAGGACTTTAAATTTATTAGTGAAAAAATAAAGATAATTTAATTTTAATTTATTATGTTAATTTATTAATTTTTCATAGACAAATATTATAAGTAATCTTATTCAATTTATGACATGTCCAATTATCATTATTATTATGTCAATGTTGTTTTTCATCGACATTAAATTGATAACAATCAATAGCGTGGTTAGTAAATCTAGGGACTGCAAACAAAATCATAAAGCAAAAAGATAACTAATTAACCTTGGTAAATTGACAATCAATTGGGGGACGGGAGACGGACATTGGATAATTAATTAGCTCTGTCAATTGATATTTTTATTTTAATTAGTATAAAAATAAAATTTACTTAAAAATAAAGTAAATTATTTATAATATCAATTGATGATTTCATGATAATATATCAATTTAGATTTATTTATCTCTACACTGATTAATCTAATTATCGTTAGCAATAGTTTTAACTCGAATTTCACCGAATTTTATAAATTATATTTAAATTAAAAAAAATATTGTAAAAACTATAATTTTCGTTGTTAATTTCACATTTGATCAACCATCTGGTCAAATCCAACATGAAAAGTAATTCCAAGATTTCTACCTATGATATAGCTCAAATCATTTTATAAAATTTAAAATTAGTTGAATAAAATGATAAATTAGTAAGAGAATTATAGATATACAAAAATTAAAATACATATGAGAACAACGAGTTACATATGACGAAATATATATATATATATATATATATATATATATACGTAAAAATTATTAAACAATTAATTATTAAATCAAATCAAAAAATTTAAAAAAAATAATGAATTATAAAATTAAATTTAGATTTTAAAAATAATATTATTATATAATATAAAAAAATAAAATAATTTACGAGTAAAAATAACGAGTACAAACGTCCAAACCACGTTAACAAAAAAAAACTAGTGTATATATATATAGTGGTCCAAATATAGGGTTTGAATTTATGAACCATTGAAAGGTACTTAGCAAATATCTTTCCCCTTGTTTCTTGTAAGCTATGGTGACAGAATTTCTTGTTTAATAGATATATACGCATACATGATAAAACACTGTAAATCATCTGTAAATCTTTAAATTACGAATTTTAACAGTAAAAATTTATACTACGTGTAATTTTTATATTTGAAAAATAAAAATAAAAATGGACGTACGAGAAATTTTGGAGTCGGATATAAAGATATATATTTTTATTTTATAAAATGGAAATACTGCAGACTGCATGCATTTCCTTGACTAGACAATCAAAGCCGAAGGGCCCATCGTCATATTCTCATCAACCATTTAATTCTATTTCTATGGTGTTTTCAGGTAAAAAAATTACAGAACAAAAAGAAACTCTCCTCCAAGTCTTCGAGGATGACAACCTTGATTTGATTATAAGATGATAATATAAATTATTGGTATTTATTTATCAGCAAGTTGATGCAGACATTAGCGGCAAAAATGGAGTGGTTGCTTGCCGCAACGCAAGTGGTAATTTGTCCTTTCAATGCCAAGTGTATTGGGCCTTGAGATTTGTTTTCTCATTAGCAATAATGACCTGAAGTCCATTTGCATCATTGTAATGTTGAGCCCATATGAATGTTGGGTTAGGCTCAGCCCAATAATTAGAGCTAAAGGGCCTTCTTATCTCTGTCTATATAGTATTATACCATTCCAAAGAACGAAGTTGGTGCGATCAAAACTTTGGAAAAAACCGAAAATCCAATATAACCAAATTATTTTTGGTTTTTTATTTCGGTTTTGGTTTGTAATCTTTCATAATTTCAGTTCAGTCTTTGGATTCTATTATTCCAAAACATTTATTTTTTTGAGTAGAATGGAACTATTTGACCGAATCAAACCATTTAATATTACCTAAACGTGATTTTAATGGAATATTATATTTATATAAAAGTTTCCATAACCTATCACAATTTTTTTTCAATACATAAATATTCTTAATTGTCTCATTAAATAGACAATATTTACCCAACTCAATGAAAAAAGGAAAATAAAAATCTTAAAATCATATTTTGGAAATGGTTTTTATTAGAGATTTGCAAGGCATTATTTTTGTGGAAATCCCTGATTTACCCGCATGAATTAGAATTTTTGGGCATAAATATTTATGGTTTTATTGGAAAATATTTATATGTTGAAAAAAAATAATTAGATTAATTTAGTTAGTAGAAATGAATAAAGGTCAATTTGTTATCTTAACTTGTTTAGCAGGACAAAAAAAAGTTAGATTTTATATTTTGAACTAATTTAGCCCTTCAACTTATATAAAATGATAAAAAATATCGGATTTCATTTATTAGGCTAATTTAATCTTTGAATTTATTTAAAATGATTAAAGAATCATATTTGATATTTAAGTCAATTTAACCTCAAATTTTTCATTGCAATTACAGTGTTAAAATTATTATATAAATATTTATTAATTAATAATAAAATAGTAAAAAATGACATAAAATATATTGACTTATGATTTTAAATTTATAAATATATATTAATTTGAACATTTTAAAAGTAAATTCTATCAGTAGTTCATCACTTATGAAATTTATGCTTTTTTTACGTAAAATAATTTAAAATTATAATGCATGTTTATAAATTTATTATATTACAAGAAATAATGTTCTTATAGATTTTTAATTTATAATCATAAGGTTTAGAAAATTTTAATTTGAATATTTTTAATATATGAAAAAAAGGAAAAAAAGTCAATCAGATTAAATTAAATCAATTATTAATTTATAAAAATTAAAATAAATTCAAGTGTCCTATTAGTCTACAAAGTTAAATCGAATTTTTAAAATCATTTTATATAAATTTAAAGACTAAATTAATTCAAAAGATCAAATTTAATCTTTTTTACCCTACTAAACAAATTTACAGACCAAATAGACCTTTATACCTAATAAAAAATAGAGCTCCGTTTCGTCTTTAATTAAGATTTAATGTTATTGGACAAATTTTAAACATCAAATTTTAAAATCGAAATTGTCTAACCTTTTCCTAGTATGTACCACTATTTTTTTCAACAGCTAAAGTGGTGATGTGTCATTCATACTGCTATTGAATTATTGAATCTAAATTAATAATTTATTTTGTTGAGCGATTAAAAATTAATAGTTGATGGTTAATAAATGAATTTTAAAAAATAATTTATTTTTACTCTGATAAAATTTAACTTGTAAATAATTAATAAATAACACATTAGTCCAAGATAGATAAATAAATATCAATCACACGTAGTTTTATTAGCCATATAAAAAAAGTGGAGAGTAAAAATAAATCATAATAAAAAATAATATAATTTAATTACTTTTTTCTTTTAATAATTCTATTCTATCATCTTTGTCCTTTTTCTCCTTAATGATTCATTCATCGTTTATTTAATATATTTATTTTATTAGTGAGGACCATCTATGACCCTTCTTGTCTCTTAGTTATGCGCTCTGCCGTTGAGGCGCAACATTATTTCAAACGTTTCTGTCTCAAAATATAAATATTTTAGAGTGATTGTTTTATCTTAAGATATAAATAATAATAAAATGTAACATAATTCAATCATTCTCTCTTTTAATCATTCTATTTTTTTTTTAATTATAAATCCATTTATTTTATTTATTTATTTAAAATTAATGAGAAGACTATCCGTGTTTCTTCTTATCTCTTAATTATACATTTAATTATTGAGCGCGTCATTTGATAGGCATTGGTTACTGTCACGATCCAAAATTATGGGTCGGACCGATATTAGGATCTAGGTAAATTTAAAACCTCCAAAATCCGTAGTAAGTCTGAATCATAAAATCCACACGAATCTAACTATTGTCTATTAATAGTGAGCCCAATTCAAGTTATCTATATGAGTCCAGTAAACACTTAACCTCAGCCCAATAATTATTCTCTCAATTAAATCATCACAATTCGGGCTTGAAAAAAAAAATATACACATCAATTTTATCATGGCTACTGATCATACAAGCACCCAGATATATATATATATATTAAAAATCATAACTTAAATAAAATACCCCCATAAATTATACCATTCAGAATACATATCACCTACAACTGCGGAGCTCGACAAAAATATCCGAAAATATAAAATCACTTAAAGTAATGATACAATATTTAAATAATTGCATAAATTAAAAATATATTTTATAACCCTGCGAAGAAAATTACAGGTGGTATGTATTCTGCATAATTATAAATTATTTTAAATATTTAAAGAAAATAATAAATAATATTTTTTAATTTTATTGTTATATTTATATTAAATATAATAATTACCTTCATAAATTATTTTTAATTTTAAAATAAAAGATAATTTGATTAAAATATTTTTAATTTTTTTATAATCTAAGAGAATTATTAGGTGGTACGGACGGCTAAACCAAAACCAGCTCTTCCAAATCCCGAAGAGAAGAAGCAAAATCTTTTGGTATCTATGAAAAAGAAAAAAAAAAATCCAAGATCTTTTACTATCCACGTCAAAAGATTTTGCTTTTATATATATATATATATCTTTTTTTATTTAAAGCCGACAAGAAATTGCATGATTTTGGCAGACAATCACTCACGCACTATGATATAATTTTTTATTTTTATAATAGTATATTGGTATATGAGTAATTAACAGTGGTGTATTACCATAGCAATATTTATTAACAGCAGAAAAATGAATTTTTTAAAATAATATACTGATTATTTTGCACTTTTTTTTTTAAGTAGAGTATTTGACAACTAATCTGATTAAATCTCGATATAAACACAATAAAAAAATTGAGTTCATTTAAGAAAATAGATTGGACTTTATATTTTTTTCTTCATATGAAAACTTTGTAACTTATAAGGTTAAGTTTGAAAGAATGATTATATCCGAAATTTCCTTTTAATAAATTCATTGTTTTCACATTAATAAATATTAATTTCGATATTTTTTTTATATGAAAATTTTGTGACTTGTAAGAATAAATTTGAAAGAAGGATGAATTTTAAAAGTATTGATTGTTTTATCATTTTCTAAAGTAGAGTATTAACCATTGATCTTTATCTCTAAAGTAGATTTCAATATAAACACAAGTCCGAACTAATCATCCAAGAAAATTGATTGGATTTAATATTATTTCTTTTATAAAGATTTTACGTGACCTATTAGAATAATAAGTTGAAATAACGATCGTATGTATAAAAATTTATTGCGTATTTTTTTAAAACATAAATTTACTATAAAAATATGTGTAAACAAAACAAAAAATATTAGCAAGTAATGTCGTATTATTGTTAAGTAAAAAATTTTAGGCGATTCATCATCTATAAAGTGCTAAGCAACCCACTTACTTGAACCAGCTCCACATGCAAATTTAAGATCACCATATCAGAAATTCTTGAAACCATGGATGCTGAAGGAAACAATCTTTATTTTCCGATAATCCTTCTCTTGCTGTCTCTTTGCCTTCTCATTTTCAAGAGCTTCAAATCTCCATCTTCTTCACCACCACTTCCTCCAGGTCCATTCTCATGGCCAATAATTGGAAACATTCTCCAAATGGGAAATAAACCTCATACAACTCTAACAGAATTTGCAAAAACCTATGGTCCACTTTTCTCTATAAGACTTGGAACCCAACTCGTGATCATAGGATCATCACAAGAATCCGCCGTTGAAATTCTTAAAACGCAAGATCGCATTTTATCAGGACGGTCTCCCCTTTATGCATCGCCACCAAAAAGCACGCAACTTAACCATTTATCGGTAGGGTGGATAGCAGAGTGCAATGAGCATTGGAAATATTTACGTACAACAATAAGAACAGAGCTTTTTTCAGGCAAAGCAATGGCGTCTCAAGCTGGTGCAAGGGAGAAAATGGTTATGGATATGATAAATTTTATCAATAAAATGGAAGGGAAGGTTTTGCAAATTAGACAAGTGGCTTTTGCAGCTATTTTTAATATGTTGGGTAATATTTTGTTATCAAAAGATGTTATAAGCTTTGAATATGAGAGTGTCGAAGGTGAAATTTGTGGGCCATTAAGGGAAATGATAGAGGTGGGTGCAGCTTCAAATGTCTCTGATCTTTTCCCTATATTGGCTGGTCTTGATTTACAAGGTCTACAAAGAAAGAGTAGAGAATGGTTTAAAAAGATTTGTAAGATATGGGAAGTTATTATTAATGAAAGAAGGGAGAAGAACAAAGGTGATAGTGATCCCAAAGTACAAAGAGATTTCCTTGACGCTCTGATCAACAATGGTTCAAGCAATGATCAAATCAATATGCTTCTCATGGTTTGATCTCTCTCTCTCTCTCTCTGCATAAATAACGCTTTTTCTTGATTTTTTTTTCAAAAGAAACCACAGAGTATCTAAGTCTATGAGCTCGATTAATCTTGCTTCATGTCGGGAATCGTACCATCCCATCTCACCCCTGTATATATATTACGATGCTGAAAATTTTTTTTTTTTCCTGTTTACTCTTACAATATATAATTGCTAATGAACAAGCAGGAGATGTTCAGTGCTGGAACAGATTCAAGCAGTTCAACAATAGAGTGGATGATGACAGAGCTGATAAGGAATCCAAAATACATGAAAAAGGTAGAACAAGAAATAAAAAGAGAAACAAATAATGAAAAAACCCTAGATTCTCATTTACATAAGTTCACATTTCTTCAAGCCTGTTTTAAGGAAACTCTAAGGCTACACCCACCTGGACCTCTACTAGTTCCCCATAGAGCAACAGAATCATGCCAAGTAATGAACTACACAATTCCAAAGAATTCACAAGTTATGGTCAACTTCTGGGCAATGGCAAGAGACCCTAAAATATGGGAAGACCCTCTGGAATTTAAGCCAGAGAGATTCTTGAACTCCAATTTGGATTTTAAAGGAAATGATTTTGAATATATACCTTTTAGTTCTGGAAGGAGAATTTGCCCTGGTTTACCAATGGCTTCAAAGCAGGTTCCTTTAATTGTTGCTTGCTTGGTCCATTTCTTTGACTGGTCTCTACCAAACGGTCAGAATCTAGCTCAAATAAACATGAATGAGAAATACGGTTTAACCTTGATGAAGGAACAACCTTTACTTCTCGTTCCTAAAAGTAAAAAGTAAAGAGTCAGCCATATCTGTGGAGATTGATGCAGGTGACTCAGAATTAAGGTTCTCATCTACTTATGTACTTATGTATGTATGTATCTTGCTCTGTTGTTACTTTTGAAAGTTGTGGCTTCAATATATCTACTTGTTTAATTTGAATGAAGTTGCCAATAAATATTTGTTATATGGTTATATATTAATTAGACTATATTGTCGGTTTCATTTTGTTTGAATAGTTTGACAAAATATATATATTAAGAATTTAGTCGATAAAAATTATTTTACTATTTTTTACCCTTAACTCGTTAAAATTAAGATATTAATAAAAAAATTTTATTTAATGTTATTATAGGAAAAAAGTAATTATTTATATATCTGAATTCAAAAACTTATAAATATATTAAAATATTTAAAAAAGAAATAACAAGCAAATAAAATGGGACGGAAAAAATATTAATTAATAGCTAAGTGATTAGATCGAATAAGCACAGTAAAAGAAGAAGAGGAGGATTGTTAGACGAGGCCTTGGTTAAAGATTGGGCTTGTGCTTAATTGTTAGATTGATTTTGAATATTATATATAGCCTAAATCTTTAACTAATTATTTTAGGGAGTTTAAGTAAATTCCCTTCCGTAGTCATTCTTGACAAGAGAAAAAGTTCCGTTCAAGCCTTTTCTTCCCTAGAAAGATCTCACTGTTCTTGCTATCTGCGGCTTTCATTGTGAATCGTATGAACTCAGTGAGTGAGGACGCCGGAAAAACAACACAAAAACCATTTTAGAATGTTGGAATTTTATTGGTAATTAAGGAATTAGAAATCAGTTGAAAAGACATCTATCTGAAACTGGAACCCATCAAAGAAAGGGGATTGTGCATACATCAGAGAATCATCTTCATGATTCTATTATATGTCAATAATAATCAGAATATATGCAAAACAACTAAATTGAAAAGAACTTTTATATTTTAAAATTGAAATTAAATTATTAATGCATGAACTTGCACCTAAACTAGTGCTTTCTATTTTCATAAAGCGGGCATCTCACCTCCCCCTGGAGAGAGATATGTAGAGGTTGGATTTGCTGGAAAGCCATGGATGTGTTATTTAATGGTTCGGATTTCTTTTCTCTTCAAAGTCACATTCACAAATTATCTCTGAAAAGGAAAGGCTGGCTTTCTTAAATTGATGGAGAAGGCATGAACAGCATTCTTATTATCAAAATGAAATTGACAATGCATTTGCAAGTTTACTCACTCACCAAAGGATAACATTCTTTATATATTTATCCAGCTTAACATTCTTTCATATTATCATAAAATGCTAGAGTAGATTCTAAACAGAAACCAATCCTTTTGTTTCATAAAATTAACTATGGCCGTTGAATTTGGAATTAATTTTTTCTTTCCTCTAATCCTTTTTCTTCTACCTTTTCTATTATGTCATTTAATCTTTAAGCACTTGAAACCGCAAAATCCACCACTTCCTCCTGGTCCCTATCCCTGGCCAATCTTAGGCAACATTCTTCAAATAGGGAAAAAACCCCATGTAGCTCTAACCCATTTTGCTAATATATATGGGCCTCTTTTTTCACTTAAACTTGGAACCCAGACTGTAATTGTAGGATCATCAGAAGCAGCTGCCGTGGAGATTCTGAAAACTCATGATAAAATTTTATCAGGAAGATATATTCCTCGTGTGGCTCCAACAAATAAAAGTCCACAACTTAAAAATCTTTCACTTGGATGGACTTTGGAGTGTAATGATAAATGGAAGTATCTTCGTACCATATGCAAAACTGAGCTTTTCTCTGCTAAAGCATTAGAGGATCAACAATGTAAAAGAGAAGAAAAGGTAATGGAAATGATTGGTTTTATTAAGAAAATGGAAGGGAAGGAAGTGAAAGTTAGAGAAGTAGCTATGGTTACTGTTTTTAATATGTTAAGTAGCATTATGGTGTCAAAGGATCTTATGAGTTTGGATAAACAAGAAAAAGGAGATGGAGAAATGGCTTTGCTTCTTGAAAAAATATTAGAGTTGGCTTCTACTCCTAATATTTCTGATTTATATCCAATCTTGGGAAGATTTGATTTACAGAGTTTGCAAAAGAAAATTATGGAATTGCATGGGAGGTTTTTCAAGATTTGTGAAGGAATTGTTGAAGAAAGAAGAGAAGAGAAAAGAAGAGGATCAATTCTTGATTCAAATCAAAGAGACTTTCTTGATACTCTCATTGATAATGGTTCCAGCAATGACCAAATCAATGTTCTGCTTGTGGTTGGTTCTCTCTCTCTCTCTCTCTCAAAATTTATATCTACTAGTAAATTCTTTTATTTTCAAATATTAGTACCCTAATTTGGTTATGAATTTTCAGGAGCTCCTATCTGCTAGCACAGACACAAGTAGCACAACCATTGAATGGACAATGGCAGAACTGATGAGGAATCCAGAATGCATGAAGAAAATTAAAGAAGAAATCACAAAGAAACTAACTCAACAAATAATCACAATAAAAGAATCTCATATACCACACTTGCCATATCTTCAAGCTTGTGTTAAAGAAACTCTAAGATTGCACCCTCCAGGACCATTTCTTCTTCCTCATAGAGCCACTGATAGATGCCAAGTCATGAACTATACAATTCCAAAGAACTCCCAAGTGTTGGTAAATTTTTGGGCAATTGGAAGAGATCCCAAGAATTGGAAAAATCCATTAGAATTTAATCCAGAAAGGTTTCTTCATTCAAATTTGGATTTTAAAGGTAATGATTTTGGGTTTATACCTTTTGGGTCCGGAAGGAGAATTTGCCCAGGTCTTCCAATGGCTGCAAAGCAGGTTCCACTGATAATTGCTTCTTTGGTTCATTTTTTTGATTGGTCTCTCCCAAATGGAAAAGATTTTACTGATTTAAATATGGCTGATAATTTTGGTTTAACTTTGAGGATTGAACAACCCTTACTTCTCATTCCCAAAATTAAAGGATGAGAGAGAGAGAGAGAGGTAAGTCCAGACAATAAGTTTCCCTTAGCTTGTATGTTAACGTTGTTTCCTTTCTTTTATGTATTTGTAATAATCTTTTTTATTTATGATTATTATACACTTTGTAAATTTATATTTACTTTTCCACCTTAATTCCTATCTTGAGGCAGAGTAATTATAACTCCAGTTCAGTAGAAATAGATTTGAAGCATAATTTTTTTTTCCCTGTAAAATATAGAATTTGATTTGGTTATAAATTCCATCAAATTGAATTGTGGAAAGGAAATAAATTTTATATAATTAAAAACTAAAATTTAAAATTATGTCTTTATTTGACATGAACAGTTGAAGAGAAAAATGGATTATGGGAGTGTGTGACTTGGACTATATTGATTTGGCTGTGCAGATATATGCCTTTATCCGCCACATTGGAATTAATAACCAAATGTGTCTTTGCAGTAAACGTCATCATATAAATCACTAAACACAAATCAAATAAATTCATTTCATACATGAGGATTCAACTCTCAAGTACATGGTTCATAAACTCTAACAACTTTCCAACAAAAAGAGAAATGAACAATGTAATGACAGTACTACAAAGAATTTCATGAATACATAAAGAATGAAAGAATAATAATAAACATAAAAACTGACTCCAAATTCTATGGACTGAAACCTAAAAATATGTCTGCAAAGAACTGAAACAGTATGAAACTACTACTGTATTCATACAGATGGCTCTCGCTCTATCTTATCTGCAACAAAGAATGAAAGAATAATGACAACTTCTGCTACCTACAAAGAATTTAGTATTACTTTCTGTGTGCAAGAATGGAATGAAATGTATCAAGAAAAAAGAAACCTTTAGCAATCAACTTGGCTGAGAAAAAGAGGATGAGCTTCCCGCAACATCTACAGGCCCCCAAGCAGATACTGTGTAGAGAGGCTGATCTAACCAACTCAGAGTAACCGCTGCTCCATCCTGCCCTTGTTTAGTTACTCTATAATCCT
Organism: Jatropha podagrica; assembly: GCA_947857235.1. Lineage (NCBI taxonomy): Eukaryota > Viridiplantae > Streptophyta > Magnoliopsida > Malpighiales > Euphorbiaceae > Jatropha > Jatropha podagrica. The sequence continues at coordinate 79,885 of CANUEP010109917.1, forward strand.
CACAAGAATACATTTTCAACAACATTTGGCATTGAAGCATTTCTCTGTCACTAATTCCCATGCACCGGAATCCTCCTTGCTCCATCAATTTCCTCCACTTCTCAAAACTCTCATGCCTTTCAAGCCTATCACTTCCTTCACAAGCAACTATGTTCCTTATTTCCCTTGCAAACATTTCCTCTACCTTGATCCTAACTGGGCTGTCTAATGCAAGGCTAGAATCAATTGAGTCGAATATTGCAGAATAGTACTTCAAAGAATTGCACACTCTCGTTTCCAAATTAGGTGCATTGTGTTCAGCTTCTTGTTCTGCCATAAGGACTATTGTAGGATTGGTGCTTCGAATAAGTCCCAAGAAATCTCTTAATGCTCCTCCATTCCCATCATAGAGTGTCTTGTGCATTTGGAAAATACAATTTATCGCAACACTCTCCCCTTCCTTCACATGTAGCATCCACAGCCTCACATCTTCTAACCTGTCCACAACTGGATGGAATTCGAAAGGCAAGTTCAATGCCTCTGCAAATCCAGCAAGCCTATCACCTGTCTCATTCAGTTCTTGCTTGGACTCACCTATACCAGTAATTCTTACATGGCTAGGAGGATTAGTCCTAGAGGCCAAGCTCTGAAACAAACTAGGCCATTGAAGCCCTTGCTTAATATCGAAGTCTATAATATGAACTCTATCTTTCCCTTCAAAAGCTCTCAGCAATATCTCATTTGCCGTGAAATGAATGAACTTTGGAATTGGGCTTACCTGATTCAAAAGCCTCAATGCGGTCCCTGAATCATCATCAACTCGATCAAACTCACGAGGAGGGGTGATATGAAAAATATGAGGCCAGAGTCTTGTAACTCTAAGAGCTAAAGCCTCAGTATAATAAGCACAAAGGCGACTAAGCGCTTTTCCCTTTGGAGAAGCAAGATCCCCTAACTTAGCTATACAATGGTTGATTACAGCCATGTTCTTCGACCCAATTGCCTCAACACAAGCAGTAAGCAAACTAACTAGCTCAAACGCCTGATGCTCTTCTTGGTGATTCTCCTCTGCAGCTTCCAATGTTGTCCCTTGCTGTACAAGAGGATTTCTAGAGCCATTACCCACTTCATGCTCCAGAACATTCTCACTTAGTCTAAGACCCAAACCATGACTCTCTGATGACGCACTTGAACCAGATGCTTCTTTTACCGGCCTTTGGCTTCTCTCTCCTTCTTTTTCACCGAAATCAGTGATCTCAGTTATCACAGAATCCACCCATGGATTGTTTGACAATGGCAAAGGTGGTGAAATAACCTCACTAGGCACATAGCAAACCCTTTCCTCATCTCCAGAACATGTCAAAGAGAAAGGAGCTTGTGGAGAAGGGTTTAGGCCTCTAGGTACCTCAAAACCTGACTGAAACCAAAAATTTCCACTTCCCAATTGGCTTAGACTTAAAGCAGCATCTCCACATTCATCAGATTTTTTAAAATTATCATTGCTACCCCTTTTTCTCTTAGCCCTATTAGTACAAGTCTCATCAACTGACCCCTGCTCTGCAAATCTCTTCAAGCTCTTACCTTTCTCCCAAAATTCGTCTTTCACTGATTGAGAACTTGTTGTTGCTAATGGTGGGAGTCTGATATTCTGCTTGAGAGAACAGCTGCTGGTTTTGGATTCGAGTGATTTATCAACAGAAAGACCAACACCAACTGGCCTAATGGGGTTTGACCGTGATGATTCTTTTCGAGAGAAAGTACATGGTAAGTCCAATCTCTGTGTGCTCATTGAAGGTAATTGGAAATGGCAAGCTTGAAATTGTGCAGGTGACTCACTCCTTAATCTATGCCTTGGTGACAGCAATGTAGAACTAGAACACCCAGCCAACATCCTCTACAGATTTCCAATTTTTCTTTTTTGCTTTTTTGTTGTGTAATTCACCCACCCTATTTTCTTCTTCCCTATCTCTCTTTGTTTCTATAATAAATTTTTTTGAACTATGAAACAAATGGTTAATTTTTTTGAACTATGAAACAAAGGTTCATAAAAACCTTTGCATGTATATATTTGAAAAAGAGAGAGAGACTAATGTGAGTGTATGAATTTCTTTTGAATAAATCAATTAACAAAAAATAGGAATCCGATGAATTTTAAAAGAATCAAAACGAAAAAATTTCTGTAAAATTCAAGTGTTCCTATATGGCAATGTGAATGTGCAATCTATAATTAACTAACAAAAGAATGTTCAAAATTTTCCCCACCCCCAAAAGAATGAAAGAATTTGTTAATGAATCAATCAAACACCTGAAAGAAAACAATCATCGGATTCCAAAACCTTCAAAACAAACTCATTAAGAAAAGCTATGAACACTATCAACAACAATGGAATTCACTTCATGAAGGGAGGCAATGTTAAAACATACTTGGTCAATTTGGTAGCTGAAATCAGTAGAAACCTGTGAACCCACATCAGCATTTGAAATTTGCAGCAGCTCCATGTTTACTAAAATGAAACCAAAAGCAAAACCCCAAAACCCCAACATACATGAATAAGTGATTAACAAAGAGACGCAGCCCACATCATCACTTCCTAGCTTTCACTACCCAAAGAAACCAGAAACCATTAAAAGATTGTGTTTTTATATACTATAAGGTTCTTTCTTCTCTCCCTCCCTCTCTCTCTCTCTACTACTTCTCCTACTACTACTACTATACTACTACTCCTAGTATAACTCCCATTGCTGTCTATATCATTAATTGCTTTTTCTAAATTCTGTGGACCTGTTCTGTTTTACCCGGCACTCGGGAAAAAAAATGATGACTGTGAAAAAGGGCGTTCGAGAAGATTAGGGAAACTCCGTGTGTGGGCCGTGGGATTTTGATCAAACGGTGAAGAATCCAAGTCCAAGTGACCGTTAAAGGGATGTCGGTGAAATATGACCGTTGGGGAGTTGGTGTACGGACGAGTGGTGCATGTGTATGGGTGATTTTTATCCATATTCCTTACCTCCTCGCCCTCTTTAAGTGTGTTTCTCTGCCTGCGCCGTGAGTCACATGAGACGCACGTGCCTGTCCCACGATACCCGTTCAATTGACCGTTAGGCTTTTAATAATACGACATCATCTCGTCTCTGTGTTTTTTTTTTATTTTGTTATTTGTTAACTTCCTTAACCTCCCATAGGATTAGGATTAAGAAAAAAAATGACGCCACGTGGCGCCACCATGAGCCGTCATTACAGTCTGATTTTGTAATAATAAATTGTGGTTTGACTTGATAGTTCAGCAATGACTGGCTGGGTCCTTGCAGTATTGTGTCACGTTATTCATAAGACAGGTGTCTATATTTTGTTTTAATCTTAGTATTTTAGCAGTAATCTAGTATCTCAGTTCTATTTTCTTTTTCTTTTTTTTCTGGACTAATTAATTGTTGTCTATGAAATATTATACATCAGTTCATATACCGTATTTCCTAAGTAAAAAAAAAAAAAAAAAAAAGAAAAGAAAAGGATATCTACCTATAGAGACGGATAAAGGGGAACTAGTGGGGCCATTGTCCCTACACCTAAATTTTTTTCAATTTTTCCTTTAAAAAATTGTGAATTTTTTTTATTCGTTCTTTAATTTTTGAAAATTTCTTTTATCCCATATATAAATATTAAATATTTTATTAGAATGTGTTGTCTAAATAATTTAAAATTTTCATAAATAATTATGCTTTTTATTATTTTACGTGAAACCATATTGGCCTAGTTAAGACAGCAAAAAACGCAAAATTGTAACGAAAGGTGAAAGGAACAATCATAACATACCATACCCAGAGTCAAGTTAAAGACTTAAAGATAATACCTTACCAAAGTGGTAAGAAAGTGGTCTCATTTGAACGGCAGGAACCGGGTATCTATAGGTAACTGACAAGGAACGGTAAAATTGCAACAATTTTTACCCATCTCAAGACTGAAATTCACTATTAGTGAATAGGAATGGGTCAAGTGTACCGCTTGGCCGGTTACAGTGAGATCAGTAACTCACCAAATGCTAAAGCTAACCTTATTTGGGGACAGAATGGGCATGTCACAATCCAAGCCATCATCCTCTGAAAAACGCACACACTTGCTAAAGAGACAAGGGAAACTTATGCCTGCTAAAGTCCCTGCATAGTTTAGTTCTAGCAGAAAGAAATATTCTACTCAAAATGTTGTCCACTGCTTATGTTATTTGACCGACAACGACCAAAAACAATCCTGCCGGTCCATTTTTTCAGATCATGAGGCCATTGGCATAGTGTTCTCTATCCCATATCTCTAAGATATAGCTGTTTCGAAAGATAGAGAACAGAGAAGATGGAGCAGCATCAATATATAGAACTCCAAGCTCAAAAATAAAAAACTCTTCTCGTCTGCGAGCACAGAAAGCCCCATAACCATACAAACACTCTTAGAAGACAACATACAAGGAGACGAATCTCTATCCAACACCTTAATATATCATAAATTACTAAATATGTACAAAAGTATTTCTCATGAACTATTAAGCAACCCATGAAACAAATTCCAGCCACAGTTGTACTGCCCCTCAAGTCGGAATGTATGTGTTCATCTACCCAAATGCCAAGCAATTTGTCCAAACAGTACAGACCCAAATAAAACCCCCCAATATGATATATTACTGCATATTTTAATGAAAGTAAATCTTCCAAGGAGCAATTTTCTACAATTCCTAAAACATTTGTCATTGTTAGATCAACTCCAGAAACAAGGCCTCCTGTTTGCTAGTCAAGCCGAGTTCATTCAGTGTCAGTGCACTCTCTCCATCGCTGAAAGCACGCCTCGGATAGGGTCTTACCTGTTCAAGTAACAATAAGTTAAGGAAATTTTCCTATAAATATAGTTGCAAACATATACATGATGCAAAAGTTCTCTTAAACAGAAAATTAAAGAAAGATAGATATTCATGAAAACTTGGGTACATATGTTCTCTTAAAACAGATGAGCAATTACCAGTTTGTAAGTGCCAGGCTTGACTGCCCTGCCAATATCTATAAAGTCGAAAAGAGACTGCAAAGAAAAACAATTGATATTGAGAAACAATGATGGTGTATACAAGTATAAACAAAGAGGGTGTAACTTTAAACAAGCAAATTACTTTCTTTACAGAACTTACCCGTAAGTTGTCAGACTTGAGAAACCGGCGGCCACGCCGGGTGCCATCAGGCATCCTCACCAAAAGTGTTACAGCATTCTCATTATCTGATGCTGGTTCCTGCGGCAGAGAAGCTTCTTTTGCTGCCAATTGTCTTTCAAATTCCTGATATGAAGCACACATCCAGCTATAAACAACTATTAAAGATGCATTAAGTTGCAAATGTCAACCTTCCAATCCAGAAAAAAGTATACAGAAAGTCAATGCTTGATCGGCAGCATAATACACAGTTGCCAAGGCAAAACCAAAAACATGAAACATAAAAGGAAAAATATAAGAACAGGTTTGATGAAACTTTTTTCACCACAAGACTATGACGTACAACAACACAAATTGACCAAAAAAGAAGTTAGATTTAGATCACAATTCACAACCTCCATGGATTCCAGTTTTAAAATGAGACAATATATGAGCAATACCTGTGCTTCCTCCAATTTCCTGCGAGATTCTTCCTCTTTTTGCCTTTCTTCTTCAAGAGCAGCTCTCCTAGCAAGTTCTTCTTCTACACGACGAGCTTCAGCTTCCTCCAAAGCCTTCATCTCCTTCTCTCTGTCTGCAGCCAATGCTGCAAGATACTCATCATCCTGCATCCATTAAATAAGTTATGTTATGACAGCATTACTGATGATTCAAAAACTTGAATCTTTAATTTTTGGCTGGAACCAAAAAGTAAACCTGCTGTTCGCGGATCAACCGCTGAGCTTGCAAGGATGGTGAGGGAGGACGAGGTATTTGCTGAGCATAAGGCCCTTCAGCTTGCATGAATTGATGAGGGGCATAAGCAAAGCGATATCCAGTCCCTTCAGGAATTCCACCAAACATTGCAGCCTCAAGCATGACAGCCTCATCATGCTCTAGAGAAGAGATGCCTCCCCACTTCAATTGTTACAAAACAAAAGGCTAAAGAAGATGAGTTTGCTTATATAACATCCAGAGTCTCATCAATTCTGGAACTCAATTGAATAATTTTAGAAGGCATAATATAAAAGGAAACCTCATCAGAATGAAAGGCATTTCCATTGTGCTGTGGATGACTGCCTGTATTATTCTGTCCAGGACTGGATGGTGGACTAGCCTCCACGACTCCAACATCTCTGGCAGATTCCACTGAACCAGAAGATGTCCGTCTTGATCTATGCCTAACAAGAGGCTGTTCCTCCACATCTTCAGTTTCATCCTGAATAGACAATCTTCCTGACCTCAACCTAAACCGCGACCGGTGAAATCTGTCAAATTTCTCACCTCCAAGAGTGAATAACTTTTAAAACATAATGTTTATCATCCTTCATTGTGATCATATCGTTGCAGAGAAATGCCATGACACACAGGGTTGCAGAAACAGATTCACATAATATGTCTAAGGAGCAACAAGCATATAACATTACCTTCCATTTGAGGTTGCTATTGGCCCCAATTCCACCTCATCTGTCTTAGAAACTCCCATTTCCGATGCTCCAACTTTTCCCCTCTGCTCCAATGATGCTTTCTCTTGTTCTGCTGCCTGGAACCATTCCAATATCAAATGAGACAGGAGAAATCTATAACTAAAACAACAGATGACAACAAACCTTCAAGGAATTCTTTTCCTCCATTTTCAAGGGCAGAAGGAGGATAAAAGAAGATTTCATTAAGGAATGAGAAATAGAATTACAAAAAGGATGAAAATGCAACCCCTTCTCCAGCAAGCAACGGTTCTAACATTGTGGGGTCTAAGTAGGTCAGATGCACACAATCATCTCCTTGCATCATTATATTCAGGCTATTTATGTGGTTTACACCTATGATCTTCATACAATGATAGAGCAACCTTGCTGTTGTGCCATGTCTCTATTCTCAAGCAAGTAAAAAACAAAAAAAAAAAAAAAACGTGTACCTCCAGGAAATACTGATGTATCATGATGACACAAATTAACTTATAAAGCAAATACTTCTACTAAGTAGAATGAGGAAACCAAAAAAGGGAAACATATTAAAATCTCCTGCATTGCATATAAAATAATTTGTTCAGTTAGGTTACCTCAGCGTCTTTCTTTGAAGCCTCTATGGCTGCCCGAATCATTTCTTCTTCTATTTCATTGCCATAGTCTGGCAAATCATTAAATTCAGGAGCACTAGGTCTAGCATGTCTATCATGAGCACCATCACCAGAAACATCACCTTTTTTATCAGTCCGTGATCTAACCCTTCCAATTAGGCTAGATGGAATATCATCATCATCATCATCATCATCAACTATGACAGTCCCACGAATATCAGGGCCAGATGCATGTTCAGTTCCAGTTACATCCTCAATGATAGGTGCATGACCAGAACGGCTAGTTGAATCACTACCATCCTTAACCTCTATAGGTATCTCTCTCCTCTCTCTTGGTTGTGAAACAAATGGTGCACGGTTCATAAAATCAGAACCACCATCAAATAGACTTCTATGGAAGTGTGAATCAAGAATTGAAAACGGGTTCATTGTACTAGCCTCAGATAGAAGTGACAGAGGATTTCTCCTAGGTGCAACTTCAGCTGGATCATCTACATCCATAAGATCGTCTTGAGGAACAACAACGGAAGTTCCATGTGCACTAAACGTGAGAAAACAAATTAAAACATCACTCCTCAAACTTGTTAGAAGAATTGCACATTGCAAAGTCTAATTACCAGAGAATAGAAAATAAATAAAAGAAAAGGACAATAAATAATGGCATCCAAAATGCTAAAACCACTGACGTGCTTCTATCTCCTTCACTGAAATGTGCATTGACAGCTGCATTGAGGTCACCATGATGCTCCTAATAGAAAGCAAAAAAATTTGTAAGAAATCGCAAGAGCTAACCCATTTAAGCAATTGAATGAAGAAGTTATCCTCAATTAAATTGATTCAAAATTCTAACAAGCTAAAAAGCATTATCCTTGAATCTGAAGTTAAATACACAAAACAAGTTCAAAAACTGACAATTACTAGTATAAATAGCCCCAAGAGATTCTCCCAGAACTAAAACGAAACACTACTACAAAGTAAGTGTCTGCTTCCTCATCCAAAACATTCTCCCAGGAAAAAATGTCTCATCTTTTTTTATTATCTAACCAGTTCATATCATCAGCAGCAAGCATACCCAAATTCTTACATTCAAAAGAGCACAAGCCTTTTCAAAAATATTTAAGCACGTGATGACTTTAGAATCCACAAAAACAAAAAAGATCCTTCAAATGCTTTCATAAAAGTTTGCAAGATCATATGGCCTATCAATAAACAATAGTATCAATGCATCCCACTGCTTCAAGCAGAGATTCATCACTTGTAATACACGTACTAAAACATCAGAGCCCCCCACCACTTGAAGCGGACAGTTACGCAATAAAAGTTGGACTAAAGGGATGAATTTAAAACCGAACTCTGTGAAACCGGCAATAACTCACGCCTATCCACCAGTTCAGAGGGACATTGAAATACAATTGAGAAACTAGTACAATCAACCAATTCCGAACAAATCCAATTGCCCAAAAAGAAAAAAGAATTAGCAAGACTCAGAATTTATATGAGACAACCAGTGTCTAAATCAATGAGTAGGTACGCTTAATTATAAGGACTTGTCTCAATTAAAAGCATATCTCAATTTCCTTCACGCATTCTAGCAACTCCTTGAAAATACTAGTCATCTAGAAGCTAAAATTCATTATAAAATCTGACCCACAAACCACATTAGCTTCATCAAAGTTCTAATCATCACTGGAATAATGATAATAATAAGACTACTAATCATATTCAAACCAGAAGATAAAACTGTCATCCACACATTAGCTGCTAAAACTAAATCAATAATGCTAACAAAATTTTTTCTTAAAAAAAAACCCTAATTAAAAATCATAATTACACAACCCAGCATCAACCTAAACTCAAAATAAGGGTAACATTACAAAAATCATGTCCCAATTATAATCATAATTAAAAAGAACAAAAAAAATGACAAAGCCGATGAAAATTAAAATTAAAAGTTAACAAAATAATGATAATACCTCGAGTTTCTGCACCGCAACAGCTTCGGTGACGCCGGTGATGCTAATAAATGTGTCGATTGCATCTTGATTAGGCCTAGCCATATTGTTCTGAATCGATTAAGCTACTAATGTTAATGATAATAATTTAAACTGTGTTGGAGTTTTTTGAGAGTTTCTCTTATTGAAAGAGCAGAGAAGAGATATTTGTTGTGGAATCTGAATAGAAGGATCTAAATTAGGGGTAAAAATAAAAATTTTGTTGTTTGGTGAGGATTATTAGCATATATGTTGAAGGTGAAACCGTGAAGTTGCTTTGAGGAGTTTCTCCAATATTCTACGCTTCTTGTATGGTTAATGGCTTTGTTTTGTTGGATTGGAGAAGAAATGGGTTCGTTTGGTTTTTGTCAATTTCTTAATTGGGCTTAAACAAGTAAATCTGACTTGCTGGGTAAGTCGCCCAACACAAGCCAGGAATATTTTTGTCAACCTTTTAAACGTCTTTTACACATATATACTGACTGCGAAAAATATGTAAATTTTAAATTAATTTTCCCAATTATTTGAAATTCTTATTTTGCAAGATTAGGGGTTAACTTATATAAAATCACTGTTGGAGAAGGACAATCATAAATCTGAAACCAAATTAGTGTCATGCTCTGAAGAATTTGTGGATAGATGCTCATCAGAATATCAAACTCTGTTTGATCAAATTAGTTTGGTGTTGTAATATACTTCATTGAGTCGAGCTCCAATTTAACAGTCTGGGTAACAAAAAATTAAGGAATTTCTTAACCCAATAGGCCCAGTTTCATCGAACAAGGGCCCAAATGCAACAAAGAATTTGTAGCGCAACACTTTAGACGACGTCGAATTAGATGTTATTGAGATACGCCGTTCTCTTCTTCTGACGTCTCGCATCTGGTCCCTATCTCTCTTTTCCGGTGAAAGATCAGTAGCCTGAAAATGGAGACGATGAGAAAAGACGAAAGAAAGCAAGAGAAAAAGAAGAATAGGGGAATAGGATTTTGGAGATGGACAATTTGCTCAGTGATATTAAGGCTCTTTCTCATTTATTTCTCTCGAAACCTCAATTTATCTTCTCGGCCCGAAGTCTCCACTCCTCTCACCAGCCTACGACGCCGTATCTCCCTCTCTGTCTCTGTTTACATTTGAAAAGCTTAAAATATATACTTAATTAATTTTTTTTTTCTTTTTTGCTGCTGTAGTTGCTGAAGGTTACTGGTTGAAGCAATTATCGATGTCTCCTTATGCAGGTTTGATTTTAATTTAAGAATTTTGGTTTTTATTGTTAACTATAGGTGAATTGATCTAGAAAGTAGTTGTTTTTACTGTTTGGCTTTGTAGGATCTATGTACCATGGTTCTCCATTGTTGCTCTCACTGCTTGGACCGCTTACTATTAAAAGGTAAAAAGGCACTGAGATCAACTTTATTAAATCGATGATCTATTAGTTTTTGGCAGATTTCGTTGAGGTTCATTTCTTTATTATCTTGTTATTTGAAAAGTTTTGAGCTGAGTTCTGTTAAAGTTTATGATACTTTATTATGTTAACTCGATTTTTGAATCCTGATTAAATATTGCCATACTTTTGTGGGAAATGCATGATAATCGATTCAATATGTTTTATTTGATGGTGCAGAATTGAAGGGCAACCTGATCATGTATTGTGCAGGTTAGTTGCCGCTTTTTTTAGCTAACATGCTATGCATTGAAAGTTTTGTGTTGCATTCAATTTTTTGTTTGTACATGTTTCTTGGTATATTTGTGTGTGCTCAAAATTGTCTGTGCGTGTTCTGGAGTGTTGTCTTCTTGTTTATTACCAAGTATTTTAGCTGGTCTGTTCCTATGATTTTATGAAAAGTTATTTTAGTTCTTATTTTATTTAAAATTTATTAATCACTTGAAGTCATTAATAAGTGGAAGAGTTAGTCTCTTGTGATAATTAATCACTTAGCTTGCTTTGTTCACATTTCACAATATAGAATGAAGTCTTGAGCTGATGTTTTTTTGTTTGGGTTGGCAATGTTGAGGATGTTGTGTTTGGATCTGTGTTCTGCTTCATTCTAATGCAATTTAGACTTACATTCATAGTGTAGTGTTCTCTCTTATCTTTCTTTTATCAGTCGTTTAGACAGGCAGTTGATATCAACACATTCTCGTATACAGTTTGCTTTTTGTCATTGCAGATGTTATCAGTGCTATGCTTATTCGTGTGACTGGCTGGACACTGCAAACGGCATATAGACAGAGCTTGAAAGCACTTGATATCGTTAATGTACTAGAAAACTCAGGTAGTTCTGAAATGTATCTTCATTTATGTTCTGGTGTGAGCTGGATATCTTAGATGTTTTAGTAATAGGAATTAGGAAGTGCATGCACAATTTAATGGAAGAGACCTTAAAAAGAGGAAATTTATTAAGATTAAAAAAATAAAGGTTAACAGCAACGCAAAAGAGAGGCTCAAGTAACCTTGATACTTTTAGTGCCCCGAAGGCTAGTTACCCTGTGCTTTTTTTCATCATGCTGATTAAGAGCTTTTTATTCTGTATGGGAAAGCAAATCTTGGATGCCCTTTATTTGCATAATTGATTGAATTATATTTGTCTCTTTTCCATCCTCCCCTTCATTGTTTGATGAAGTGCAAAATCAATCTTGTTTCCAGATTTACTTCCTTCAGGAGATATTGCTGCTCTAGTGTACTTGTGGAATCCATTCACAATAGTCGCATGTGTGGGTTTGTCAACTTCACCGATTGAAAATCTGTTTGTTGTACTAACACTTTATGGAGCTTGTACAGGTAAGTTTTCGACGGTCTTTGCATGGTATCTGTTGCTTATATTTTGGATTATCACAGTGATCTTCGCCTCCAACTTTGATGAGAAGTTTCAACTTCAATTCTTCCCATAACTATATTTCACATTGATGATTGTCTCTTGAGCACAGTCTTTCATATTAATGGACCTAAAAACACCATGATCTTTGTAATGCTGATGAATTGCAGCGCTCTCCATGGTGTCATTTCAGGCATTCTACATTTTTTGAACTTCCTTAATTGTCTTTCACAAAACACATGCAAGTAGGGTCTGCAGTTGATTATGGATGGATGAGTGTGGTTCCTCTGCTTGAACCTTTTGTAACCTTTTTTTTTAATTAAATATTGTTCTTTGATGGACCACAGGGCTAGTTCCCTTGGCAGCTTTTGGATGGGTTATGGCAACACATTTGTCCCTTTATCCAGCAATTCTAATTATTCCGGTTAGGCCTCTTTTCCTATGGAATGATGGAAAATGTTTCTTTGAAATTCTGTACTGTCATGTGTGACTCCTTGGATAATCAAAATTGTTCAAATTTGTCCAGACAATTCTTTTATTAGGATTCGGTCCTGATGCTCCCCCAAGAAAGTTGTTCCTGCTGAAGGGATTTTGTAAAATTGGAGATAACAACACTAGTGATTTACATCACAAACAAGAGGAAATGACCCACCAGTCAAAGCCACAAATCATTTTTAAATGGAGACCAGTCATACTCTTTTTATTATGGATTTCTCTCTGGTCAGCCTATGTGTTGGTTCTATGCAGCATGTCTGTCAAGCAGTATAGTAGCCTTTGGGAGATGTTTCAAAGGTATCAGTTGAATATATTAGCCTGTCGCATGTGGCTTGTTCAAAGTATGTTATTCTGCTCTTATTTAAACTCTCATATGATGATCCTTCATGTCTGGCTCTCTTTTGCAGCACATATGGGTTCATTCTTACAGTGGAGGATTTGTCACCAAATATAGGTGTTCTATGGTAAGTGGGAATATATCCTTATTATTTATTGATCATGGAGTAATTTGATGCATGGGTATTGTACTTTGACATCTGCTTGACTTTAATTTCTGTGCAGGTACTTCTTTGCTGAAGTTTTTGATTTCTTCAGAAATTTCTTTTTGATAGTTTTCCATGCAAATATCTTGTTCATGGTATTGCCATTAGCCATAAGGCTAAGCCACCGACCCTGCTTCTTGGCTTTCATCTATGTTGCAATCTCATCCATGCTTAAATCATATCCATCAGTAAGTTCTTGCTTGTTTGCATAGATATCCTTTTTTACCAAGATTGACTCTCTTGATTCAAAAGTAGAACTTTTCCTGAGCATATTAACTTAACTCATACTTTCTGTCCTGATCAGTTGTCCAATTAGAAATTAGTGAATTTAATATTTTTAAGTGGAACTGGTTGGCAGCATATAATTTGGAGAAACATAATGCCATATAGATGGTATAATGGCCCCAGAGATACTTTCAGGTTATGAGTATTTACACTTTGAGCCATGGGGTACTTGGGAGCATTTTACTAATGGAACCAGCCTGTTTTACCTCCTTTGGGCTGGAAAAATAGGTGAAACTTGAAAGGATGGGATTTACATTGTAGGGAGCTCGATAGCTATATAGTCATTTCTATATTTTTTATGCTCTTTTGAAAGTCACATATGTGGGAACTTGGCTTTGGGTTCCTTATATAGAGGGTTGTTGTCTTGTTTGTGATGCTAACATAATTTCAAGCTTTTAGACTGGCAAATCAATTGCGACTAGAACTCTCTATCACTTCAAGCAGTGTGATCCATTGACAAGCAGCCCATCAATAATGACAATAAATGAATTTCTTTGTGATTTCTACAATGTTTGTTATTATTTATGAATTTATTATATTTTTGGTTCAATTTTGACTAGGTTGGAGATTCAGCTCTATACTTAGGTTTGTTAGTTTTGTTTCTTGATGAATTAGCAGGTAAGTTGGCAGGTTGTTTTTTCTGTTACTGGCATTTTTTATCTTTTTCTGGGATTTTACATCTTTGTATAATGCCATGCAGATATGCAGTTCTCTTTCTTCATCTTTTGTGGATATGTTGGGGTTTCCCTGCTTAGCCCTGTGATGCACAATCTATGGATTTGGAGGGTATTACTCTTTATGGAAAAAATCTTATTAGCTAAATCAGTAGCTCAATATTCATATCATGGCTTATTTATTCAAAATTGCAGGGCACTGGCAATGCAAACTTCTATTTTGCAACTGCAATTGCTTATGCTTGCTTGCAGGTAAATTCTTTGGTTTATGGTATGCACATATACATTTGAGGGCATGAAAGTTTTCTTGCTGTGTTCCATTAATCCTTTTCCAAATTTCTGAATCTGAAGTTGAACTTCAGCAAACTGAATTATTCAATAAAATATTTAGTGGTTGATATAATGGTTAAAAATTCCCAATAAAATCATGTGACCAAATATTTTTCAGATTCAATTGATTTTTTCCCGTGTACGTTGTTGGATAGTGATCTCAAGTTTATTCTCTGGTAAAAAACTATTAAAAATGGTTGTGCTATGAGTTAAAAAGTTTGTGGCAGTGCTGTTTTCAAAGATTTGCTTGCTCAGCTCAAAAATAATAATCGCACACACTCAGAGAGTAGGACAAATATTGCTTAGGCCATGAAATCTTGGTGAGGCATGTGAATGATTTGATGAACTATCCAGTAGGTGCAACTGTAGAATTCTCTGACTTCTGTGATTCACAATCTAACATTGGTTTTCCTCACGTTTTTTGTTTTCCCTATAATATTTTGCAGATTATTTTGGTGGTTGAGAGTGTTAGTGCTATGCTTAACCATGATAGGAAGCTAAGAGAGCGATCTGGCACAACACTTCAAGATAAGCCTGTCAAAATGCCTCATGATGAGAAATCTTAGGCACTTCTCCAAACCAGGCATTATGATACATCTCTTAGCCCTTAACATTTCAAGCCCAAGATACTCAGGAGGTTTCCTCATTTCACTCTGTTTTGCATATTCTAGGGTGGCTCTGTTTTCATGAATGAAAGATTGACGCGCTGCGTCGAACAACATAACATATATCAATGCTTTACAGAGGATTGTTTTCTGAAATACAGCCTCTGGTAGTTTTTGTTGTACACTGGGAAATGGACTTGGTTTATTCTTTTCTACCGAGTAGCATAGTTTATCCATCTGTAACATAGTCAGTTCTGTTTGTCCTACTGAATTATTATTCAATAGAGCTCACTTTTATCTTAGCCTTGCAGCACAATTCTACTCGTGTATGGATTTGATATTTTGCAATGTTAATGTCTCTGAAGTAATTACTTTGGAAAATAAAGCTTGAAAGAAGCTTTTCACTCCACTTAAACCTTCGGGCCTGTTTGATATTCAGATTGAAATCTAATTTTGTGAAAAGCTCTCTTCTGGCTATTGTACAAACTAAAAAACAATTTTCTCAAAAAAGGAAAAGCAGTTTAGCCTCTCTTCTCTCTTCCCTTTTTTTTTTTTCCATTCTCGGAGCAACAGTGGCGATCTAACTCTCTGATTTTGCAGTTAAAATTCGTTCTAACCGTGAGTTGGTAGCAGCCTTTGAAGGTTTTTAAATTTCACTGTAAAAATAAATTATAATTGCCTCTATTATAAGAGAGAAGCCAACTCACTCGAGCCATTAGAAACCTTGTGACAAAAGGGACCCAAAAGCCCACAGATTTAACCAAATAATCAACTTTTTGAATTAATATCTGTCAAATAATGCCTAGTAACTAACTAGCAGTCCGGCATGAAAGAGTGACGATGATGATACCTTCTGTTTTGCATACCCACCACAATACAAACTTTACTAGAATCAACGCTATTTGTTAACTCTGTTTATCACAGATTAACTTATACCTAATCACCTTTTAAGTTGTGATTAACTCAAATACTTGATTTAACTCGCTGTACCTAATCACTGAGCGAGGAGAGTCAACTTGATCCTCGTTTATAAAATGAACAAGAAAACAGAAGTTATCTGAAAGAAAATAATGCTTCTGTCTCATAATATTTAAGGTTATCTATAAACGAAATACTTTTGAATTGCTTATTATTAAACAAGAATATTCTTTTTCCTCGCCGCTGTTGTCTATTATCGTGTAGCTAGCTAGGCTGCTATCTTCTTCTTCTTCTTCTTTTTTTAAAGGTTGGAGAGGATAATGCTATTTTTCTTCTTTCAAAAGTTGGAAAGGATCCGGATGGTGCTAAAAGGCCACAGCTTATGCTTATCGTGATATAATATATATATATATATATTTTTTTTTATTGTCACAATATACCGCAATTTTCTTTTCTTGGTTCTTCAACTCACTTCAGAAATGATCAGTGCAGAGAAAGAATAGAATATTGTATGTACATGCATGAACAATGCATACAATGAGATTAATTGGGTTGCAAGTTTAATTTTGTAATTACCAAAGCTATACTCCTAGTCCTATATGTAGGTCATGGATGACTAAAAAGATAATCTTTCTTGCTTACTTTCATTAATTTGATATTAGTACTAATTAAGTGTGCGGCAGTTAATTTATTTAGGTTATCTAAGATAGTGTTTGAATTAGTAGTATATTAGCACCAAAAAGAGAGATGTTGTTTTCGTTATTCTCAAAGTTGGTGTCTCCATGTCAGCAGACCAACTTTGGCTCCATTCAGTCTCCAAATGATACACGTGGTTACATACTGATCTCTTGTACGTATAATTATAATTAATTAATATTAAACACAGGAAAGCATACGTGTGTCACTTTATACCTTATGGTGAAAATTTCGTGTCCAATGCCTCGACTAATTAATATTTTAAATATTTGTTGACGAAAATAATGGTGTTATTAATTATACTAATTTTGTTAAACATACCTTAAAATCTTAATTACTCCCGTTTAAGTTATGTAAACATTGCGGCCAAAGGTTAACCAATAGAACTTTGAGAGCAAGACACAGTCTTATGCCAAATATATTATTCATTCCGTTTTAAATTTTTTATTTTTACAGATTAAGAAAACATATAATATAAAAAATAAAATTATAATTTAAAATAAACTAAAAAAGAAATACAGACTATCCTTTTAAAACGAAGAAAGTAACATTAAACATTAGGCTTCCTTTGACTAGTTGACCGGATAGACTCGTTATACAGTGAAGCCCACTACAACAAAACATCACACTTATTGAGTATAATAAAATAATAATGTAAACATGGTCTTAATAGGCACTTTTCAGGTACTTTAACTACTCAGTATGGATGATTTAATTAGAATTATTTAATATAATCTCCCGATAGTGATACTTAACCATTATCGGGAATTGCATAAACACCAATATCTCTTTATCATATGCTTAACCATTTAATAGTGCAATTCCCATTTAATTATATTAATGTGAACTTCAAAAATAACACTACAAGTAAAATAAGTATATTGTTTATGATTGCAATTTCCAAGTAATCCATGGTTTTGACTTTTGACTCCGGAAAATTTTTGGTTTGATCTCTATTAAAATTAAAGTCCATAGAATAGAGTAGCCTAAAGAACAGAACAGTGAAGCAAATAAAAAGTTTCTCACAGCATTTTCGAAGAAGAGCTGCCATTAAATAATTTTGAAAAGCTATAATGCAACGTGAATAAATATATTTCTAACGTAAATGTTACCTTGGAAATTCACTGCGGAGCCTAAAATCCCGATTCTCCAGCTGAAGCAAATTCTTTTTTACCCCTTTTTTTTTTTCGTTTCAACTCCGATCAAGAAAGGAAAAGCTGCCTGAGTTCCTTCCCTTACACTGTAATTTAATAAAGCATTCCCAAGGCGCACGTAACAGACAGGAAGAACAACTTTCTCCTTAATCCTCTCTTCCTCGTGTAACTCAACACCTGCATTATTATCATCATCAATCCCTGTATTATTATAGATATGCAGTGCAATTAAAAATAAAATAAAATCTTTCGTTCAAGAAATAGTCAGTTGTCCAATGATCATTTACATTTCAAATAACTTGCTAGTTAACACGCCATGCTTAATGTTCGTGCTCTTCGCACTTTCATGCTATGTTTCGTAAGCCGTAATAGAGCATTAATGTAATGTAATCAATAGCATTCAGTGTTACACTTTCTACACAACATACTCGCAGGCTATCTAGCACAGTATTACATACACGGCTGGCTTTGAACACGTGTGAAGCACAAAAATAAGCAACAAGTAATTAATCGAAGACCAGTTTTTTTAGAACCATCCGATCATTAGAAAAAAAAGGAATCAAAAGAATGAGTCGTCCCATCTAACGGACTAATGTAAAAGATTTTGTTGATATGGACACTCTGCCTGTGGATTCCCATAATCAGATTTGTGAGTTTGGACGATCAAGACAGGTAGGACCCTCTTCACCAACACAGATACATATAAGAATTTCTAATATCATTACAAAATGTTACTTTAAGGACTAAAGAATAGAATATTTAATTTCTTAGCAACATATTGTATTATATCATTGCATGATAGTTTAGTTTATAATTCCAAAAATCAGACCTTTACTGAGCTGTCAGTGTTATGCTCCCCATCAAGGATACCCTTTCCAAGCCCATACCTAGCAATTAAACATAAGATTAGAAAACAAATAACCAAAAACACATTTAGACCTATTTAGATAACGGAAGTGTAATACAACTATTTGTTATGCTAATATCAAATGGGGTGAAGCCAAAGCTCTTTACAGCATTTGTTACACAGTCGAACTGTTACTCCGCATATTAAATCCGCATACAAAATGTGAAAGGAATCTTAAAATAAAAAATATATATACATGAGCAGACAAAGTTTTCGGTCTCCATATGCATGTAATCTAGTTCTAAGCATAGTCTTAACTTTCACTCTCTTAGGTCTTTGTCTTTGAAGCTTCGTCCAATATTGTAGTATACAGAGATCAAATTTTAATAATCCAATTGGACATAATGGAGGGTCATTCACAGTGACCTACCTATATTGTAGTAGTAGTAATTGCATTGAGTTTGAGTCTGTGGCTCGATAGGCCGGTGGGGTGGTGCTCTATGTGTCATTATCAGTTAACATGGTCGACTAGCATAGACATACCTACGGTCAAAAAAATTTTCAAGATGAGAACAAAAGAATATACAGCAGTTGAATGCATCTAGAACCCTCTAAGGGAAATCACCACTGATGTATGCACATACATCATATTGAGAATGGTATATGCTCAATAACTACAGCTAAGGAAGATTTACGATGAGATCTAATTTTAACAAATGGAACTTTTAAAAAAATAAAAAACAAGCAACTGTGATGCATCTTCCCTGGCGTAAGCACAAAACATAGATATGGAGTATGTAGCATAGATATTGGGAAGAGTTGAACTAGTTCATGATTAGTATTTAATGACGTATTGAAAGATTGGTTTCAGACGCATAATTGAGTTGGATAGATACTTTGAACCTCTATACTTTCAAAGTATTTACATGAACTCTTAAACTTGATTAAACTATACATATACATACCAAAAGGGAAAAGCATAGTAAGTTTCATGAAAATAATTAGGTATTAGTATTTAATGACGTATTGAAAGATTGGTTTCAGACGCATAATTGAGTTGGATAAATACTCTAAAGCTCTATGCTTTCAGAGTATTTACGTGAACTCTTAAACTTGATTAAACTATACATATACATATCAAAAGGGAAAGACGTAATAAGTTTCATGTGGTAAGCCTTAACACAATAATAAGAACCTTTGACGTATGAAACTCTTAAACTTGATTAAACTATACATATACATACCAAAAGGGAAAGCGTAGTAAGTTTCATGTGGTAAGCCTTAACACAATAATAAGAACCTTTGCCGAATGGAATGTAGATTATAAGTGACCTAGAAAATTAACTTTAAGCTATTCTGTTCTACGTTCAACTACTTTATCGAGCAACTTAACTATTTTTCTTGGCTAGTTCTAACTTCTGCAAATCCTATATAAGCTCTCCTGATGGATAATCAGATACATGCCAGCACTTTATTCTCTTCCCTGTCAATTCTTCCCACGTTTCCCACCTCAAAATCTTGTCATTTCGGGTAAACTGCACCTGTCCTTGTTCTACTTCTGTCTAAAATATAACAGCATCCTAATCTTGTCCTCAATCCAAGATCTTTTCTGATCTTGCATTTACATCTGTGCAAGATGTGGGCTTTGTGTTTGGGAGCACTGGTCATTATAAGTTTCACACGTTGGGTGTACCGCTGGAGAAATCCCAGATGCAATGGGAAACTTCCCCCCGGTTCAATGGGATTGCCCCTCCTTGGCGAGACATTTCAGTTCTTTGAGCCCAACTTTTCTGCTGATATTCCTCCCTTTGTCAAAAAGAGAATGAAAAAGTAAAATTCTTATAATCTAATTGCTCGTTCAACAAGTATTGCATTATCATCAACAAAAACTAATACTTCTTATTCTTCATCATCTAAAGTTTTTCCTGCTGTTTTCAGATACGGGCCAATATTCAAGACTAATTTGGTAGGAAGGCCAGTTATAGTATCGACAGACCCAGATCTTAATTACTTCATTTTCCAACAAGAGGGACAGTTATTTCAGAGCTGGTATCCAGAGACATTTACAGAAATTTTTGGACGACAAAATGTAGGTTCCTTGCATGGGTTCATGTACAAGTACCTAAAGAAAATGGTGCTAAATCTCTTTGGTCCTGAAGGCCTTAAGAAAATGCTCCCTGAAGTTCAAAAAACAACTTCTAACAGATTATGGCTATGGTCTCGTCAGGACAGCATTGAACTAAAAGAAGCAACTGCTAGTGTAATCTCTGATTAGCCATTCTTATTTTCAAAAAGTTTCTATTAGAAACTCCTTGTCCTGGATCTAATAGTAATTTGACCTTTACAGATGATATTTGATCTGACAGCAAAGAAGCTGATAAGTTATGATGAAAATAATTCCTCAGAGAACCTTAGGGAGAACTTCGTTGCATTCATGCAAGGCTTAATCTCCTTCCCACTGGAAGTACCTGGAACAGCATATCACAAATGTTTACAGGTACACCCAAGTCAGTTAATCGTAATAATTAATTCCACAAATGAAATCTATATATTCCTCAATGACATTGTCAATTTTTGGGTCCGTTTTCTCAGGGTAGGAAAAGGGCAATGAAAATGTTAAAGAACCTACTACATGAAAGAAGAGCAAAGCCGAGAAAGCACCAGAGTGATTTCTTTGACTTTGTACTTGAAGAACTTCAGAAAGAGGGATCAGTCCTTACGGAGGCAATTGCTCTGGACTTAATGTTTGTGCTACTATTTGCTAGCTTTGAAACCACCTCCTTGGCCATAACTATGGTCATCAAATTTCTCTCAGACAGTCCACTGGCACTAAAGCAATTAACGGTCCGTAAAAATAGTTAAATGTGATAAAAAATAAAAATTGAAAGTCTTTGCCAACTTATATTAAATCAAAACCTGACATGCTGTTGATGTTCCTCTTCCCAGGAAGAGCATGAAACAATTCTGAGAAATCGTGAAAACGCCAACTCTAGCATTACATGGAAAGAATACAAATCGATGACATTTACATTTCAGGTGGGTCTATTTTTCTTCTACCAGTTTAACATCATATCAATAGTTTTGTTTTAATAATTGACATTATCATTTTGCAGGTCATCAATGAAACAGTTAGATTGGCAAACATTGTTCCAGTAATCTTCAGAAAAGTGCTCAGAGATATTCAGTTTAAAGGTATGTAGTAACAATTACGGAAACAGTTCCGGCCACTATAAAGCAAGTCTTGTTTATGCAAGGAACATGTAATTGGAAATATAAGACAAACTGGTGCTAATGCAGGATATGCCATTCCAGCTGGTTGGGCAATTATGGTCTGTCCCCCTGCAGTACACTTAGACAGAGAAAAATATGAAGATCCACTTACCTTCAATCCATGGAGATGGGAGGTGGATATTGCTGAAAATTTTCTGTTTTAAATCCCCTGCAAACATTTCAATACTAAAATGAGTAACCAAAATGTGTTAAATCTTTGATTAAAAAACTCAATTTCACTAAAATGATGGTGGCAAACAGGGACGGGAAATAACTGGTGCATCAAAACATTTTATGGCTTTTGGGGGAGGCATGAGATTTTGCGTTGGAACAGAATTTACAAAGGTGCAGATGGCTTTATTTCTTCATTGCTTGGTCACAAAGTACAGGTAATAGAGTACTGCAAAGAGGGTGTGTGTCATAGAGAGAATACAGTGTAACCTTTCTTATTATTTGTTTCAGTTGGCAAGTAATTAGAGGAGGAAATACAGTCCGAACTCCTGGTTTACAATTTCCTAGTGGTTATCATGTTCAGTTCATGGAGAAAGAAACGGGATTCAAAAAGTTCTGAGAAATTCCAGCTTGGCCTCTTACCACCTGGAATTGCCATATACAAGCTGCAAGAACGATGATGGTTAACACAGCATTCGAAGAATGTATAGATATCAGAAACAAAGATAGCATTCATTCCCCAAGCAGAGACCAAGCTACAGTTTTGAGAAGGATAACGCAAAAATTTTTCAACTTTTTTTTTTAAATTGTTTCATCATGTAAATGCAGTAAAAAAAAAAAGTAAGAAAGAAGTTCAATGGCATCTGCAAATCTAATACGCACACTTGGCACAGTGAGAAATTACTTGTAAAAGTTTCTTTTTACATAAATCCCACGATTCCCTCTGCCCATTTAGTCCATCTATTCACTTGGCAATTTCATCTTGTTTCATCATGATGGGTCATCTAAATGGTACTCGTTTAGTCTTTTGCCTTTCTATATCTGTGGTGGCCAATCTTGTTCTTCTCCATTCCATCCAAGTTGACTTGCTGCTTAATTCTTGATTTCCTAACGCTTCTGTGCTTACTTTTGTCCTTATGAACATGGTGAAGATAATAATAGTAATCAGTATCTCTTCCTGAATGGTTATGATTATGCCTATGCTCCCGAGGAGTTCTTGTTTGCCTATATTGAGCACCATGCTTGTGGCGCCTTGCACCCAACTCATGATGTTTATCATCATGAATGTTATGATGGTGGTGGTGGATATCAATATTATGTCTTGGAACATGCTTACTTTGCTGTTTATCGGACCAAACATGATCTTCCCACCAGTCATAAAGAGGATCAAAGAGTCCTTTCTGATGTAAAAGCCATAGTAGCACGAGAACTGCCACTCAAAGTGCATGGTATTAAATGTTCGTTATCATCAACATAATCATGTAATTACTTTGAACTGAAAGAAAATGTTGTTTAAAGAAAAGGTTCTACCTGTTGGGAAAATGGCCAAAAGTAGACCAAACATTACCATCCAACTCATACATATATATTGTATGTGGCAACTGAAATCGAAGAAACTTATGCATTTCCTTCTGCTTGCAAAAGAATCATATGTATGATTATTAAACAGTTGAAATAAGTTCATATTTATGCCTTGCCACAAGGACGAACCTGCAAGTTTTTCCAGTGATGAAGTCGACTAAACCTTCCCACAATTTTTTCCAAATGTTTTCAATAGATTCTAAGAAACTGTTTATACTGGTCTTTGGAGGTTCAAAGGGAGCAACCTGCAAAAATGCTTAAAATTAACTGTTCTAGTTGCAAATGGCATTATGAAAATTCAACTACAAGTACCACTGCTGCTGCCTTTTATGCATTGTAAAGAAAGTGTATATAAGTTCTCTTTTAGATATATTTTCACATTTTGGTGTGAAATTAAAGCACACACAGCCACAAGGCACATGTAAGAAATTTAATCATGTTCTTTCTTCAAACCAATTTCTGTTTTCTTTCACTCTCACTGTTGTTGTGATCTATTTTCTGTCAGGAAGGTGCAGGTGACATTCATTGAAGATAAGTTGAGGGGTGAGACAGTTATAGCATATCTACTGTAAACCACATTGAAGGACCCCAATTATAGAAGTGAAAAGGATAGGACGACTTGGGCCGAAGAGGTGCAGAATGATTTAAGTAGAGCATTATGCCTTTCTAAACACGTAACCAGTAATCAAGTAGAATGGAGAAAAGAACAAAGTCCTTAGAGACACGCAGCTAGAATGGGATTCAAACTTAGTTGAGCTTATCAAGTTATTATGATTGGTTTCAGATCCTTTAATTAGGAAGATAAAGATGCAAGATAAGTAACAACTCAGAGACTATCCCAAACCTGTGATCCATTGTCAACCATGGTCATTGTAGTAGAAAATTGGCATTCAGCTCTATCAACTTCAATAAAATTAGAGTCCTTCAATATAGCTGGCATTAAAGCACAATGATTGAGATTTAAAGGTCTTTGCACCTATCTTTCAAAAGAATAGCATGAGTTGCAGTAAAGGCCTAAATTAACATTACCTGAACACAAGTACTTTGCAGCTTGATCAGTGGTTGGGTAGAGTTTAAAAGACCTTATTGCAATTTCATTTGGCTTCATAATAAAGAACTGTTCCTGCAACCATTAAAAAGTCAATCAGCACTTGTTTTGACAAGTTGATCATTGCACCAGCAGAAAGAAGAATATATACAATAGGCAAAAAGGATGTCCCATTGCACAAACTACTGTGGGATTTGGACAGGGTCAGATAAAAAGTGGTGAAAAAATATTTAGGGAAAAAAGCTTTTACCTCCATGAGAGAGACACCACTTGGGCAATCAAACTGCAAGATGGAGAAATTCATCCATTTATTTTCTAAACAAAGTTTTGAAGAGATAATTAATCAAAATTGTACTATAATCATGATTACATTATAACCCTGGATTTCCATGTTTTAGATTCCTTATGCCCTAGCCTAAATATATTTACAAGCATTCAGCAATGGAAGGAATGTAGAAGGCAAAGTTCAGAATACCGTTAAACTATATGATGCTTCGACTTTCCCGATGTTCTTTGTTGTGATTGTAGCAACTCCAAATTGAGTAAGAGCTTCAAATGTTGGGACAGTTACATTTAAGATTTTCCCAGGACTCCTAAGAAGGAATAGAAGCCATCACAAGCTATTTACAATAAATGAAGCTTAATAAGTGGAAATCAATAATTAAAAATGTTCTCTTTTTAGAAATAGAGTAGGTAATGAACTATATATGTACATACTTACACATATATAAAAACCAAATCGATATATTTTCTAAATACATTTAGAAAATAAGAAAATAGATAATTAGACTATATATATTCTGTAAGAAAGTAGATCAATATGAGAAATGAATATAAGCATGAAAACAGACATTTATCGCCAAATAAAATTTGTTGAACTTGTACCAAATGCACAGTGAGAGTGCATTTTCCTATTACAAACAAGGAGATGGTCTCTCAGTTAGCTATAACATGTTTTGTAGTATCAGTATCAACGAAGTATGAATTTTAACCTTTGGTAGACATATTCTATGTCGTCAGCACCAAGTTCTATCAAAAGATTTGTGTTAAGAGCTTCAGTGATTCCTAGGGAGAATGAATAAGTCCCTGCATTCTACATTCAAATACAATAGTTAATAAAACTAAAAAAAATGTAATTTTATTAAAGATCAAATGCACAATTGCTGAACCATAACTGGGTGCTGGTTTATCCTTTCAAACCTTCCTTCCACACCATATAGTGGTAATTGCTTCCTGTCAATTCGGTTCTGATCAGCCTGCATGCCCAAGACAAGTCTCTTCTCAGTGCAATTCAAACATATGCAAGCTACATATATTACAGAAAGAGGGAACATAAGAGGTTATATGGAGCATACAAATTACTGAGACAACTAGTCAGCATAACATACTTACATCTCGGTAATTCCATAATTGATTATGCAAACAACTCCAAAATGGTGAAGAACAGAAGTTTGGCTGCTTATGGAAAGCCTCATAGTTAACACCAATTTTGTTGCATTCACTACCATCTAAAGTAAATCTGACTCTCTCAAGCAACATCCACATTGAAAAGTTCCTCCCCAGATCTTTTGGTTGACCAGGCTCACCCTTCCAACATAATAATTAACTCTCAGCACATCATATTATTCAACAGGCAATCTGCACAAATAAGCTAGTTGGCAAACCAATATCCAGCAAGGAATTTTCCCTCCTTCCCTATCGATATCAAAACCAATGTGCTATAGCAAGCTTAGTATCAAACTAAAATTTTCTAAGAGATGCAATGAAAAAGAAAAGACACACCCTATTAATTAGGTCAGAACCTTTGCTTCTTTCCCTTAAGGCAGTACAAATTAAGTTTAACTTTAACCATACAAGTGAGAGAAGTATACCTGTCTTGGGATCACAAGGTAGAAGTCTTCAAATGCAGGAAGACTTGAGTAGCCAACAAAATCTCCAATAAGATTTACCCTTAAAAATTTATCCTTGGATGTTGCTGTTTTGTTTTCAGGCCCAACTATCACTTCCTGAAAGCATAAGGAAAGGTCAGTAGTCAATAAAGAAAAGGTCGGTAAAATCTTCCATCAGTGAATCTATCCTGGCATTTTAAGTCCAATAAGACAACAAAACTAGGCATTATCCAACTCAATTATGAATTCAGAATTCCATTCAGGTAGCACCCAGTAAGAGTTTAATGCCGGAAAATAACTTATAACCAGAAAAATAGAGTAAAGAAGTGCTGTTGTTTACAAACAGCATCTTGAGAAACAACATACCGACATTAGAGATCTTGTCTTCACTAGTATTCGGATACTAAATCCGATTGATCGCTGTCCAATACCAAAAACATGAAACCTAGGTGAACAATAAACATTAGGTTTTGCAAACATTAGAATAATCCAAGAGTACGAGAAAAATTAAAATTAAGTCAAATCAACTGAGTTTAAAACAATACAATTTGGATCAGATATACGGATTCTTTTACCCCATTTCTACCCAGTTTAGAACTGAATTCAGAAGGATCTAGAGCTCCTAATTGTTTTTTCACTACCTTCCTCCACATTATCCTTGGTCCACCACCCCCTCTCGTTAGACCTGCAACTACAACATAATCAACCTTCCACACATTGCATTTTCTGATCTATATAATCTGAAACTTAGTTATGTCTTATAACCAGCGTGTAACCGGAAAGCACAAAATCATTGCCAGATAAACCAGTATTTGCAATTTAATCTGTTAAATTCGTGACATGCCCAATTATCCTGAAGCTGGAAACTCCATCATCATCTTATAGCAAGTCATTCCAGACTCAAGAACTTACGTACTCAATAAAATACATTACTGAAAGTTGTAAAACTTTCATTAGGTAGACAGATATTTGCCAGTAAAGCAGAGTTAAAAGGAAACACTCTAGCATAAAGGTCATACCAGTCACCTGGAAATCTGACACAGTGCGCAGTATTTGCCTTTCCTTTCATCATCTTATCAACTGATAAAGAAATAAATCAATCATAATACAACATTAAATTTGAAACTGCTGGCCATTGTTAAAATCACTTACAAAAGTTTCCACATGATGAGGGTACTCGCCGTTGAGGACCACAAGGACAACAGATTGGCTAAGCAGACAAAAAAAAGAAGACGAATGAGACAGCAATAGAAGACAAAGTCGAAACCAGAAAGGACCAAACACAATAGAGTACAAGAAGCATAGCCAATAAATATGGTAAAAAATAAATTATGTATAAACTATTTCATAAGAAACATTCAATAGCTAACTTTAAGTAAATTATTTGTAGATAGTTATACATACTCTGTTACATGAGTATACAGGTGCAAGTACTACACAAACGCAAAAAAATACAAACACATATGTGCAAAATGGGATCCAAAAGAGATTGATGAGCTAAAATGCACCTCAGTATACTCAATTTGGCGACCATTTTTGTCCTGCAACCTACAAAAACAGCTATAATGAGACAGGAGTTTAGATACATACAAAATAATGAAATATAAATCTTTCAACTGCTAAATGCTAATATTTTTGTCTGACCCAGCAAACTCACTCTGAACTATAAACTTTATCTTGATTCAAGAATAATCTGAGAAGTTATAATCCACAAAAGCATTTCTAAAAGTTATTTACTATGATCATCAAAACATTCAACTGATAATAAAAAAAAAAAAAAAGGAAGCATAACTTATTCAAAATAGGAACATAACTTATCCAAATTTGCATCAATCACCACTAATCTAAAAGAATTTAAAAGAGAATTGTAAACTGAAATTTTTGAAAAGGTTCTTTACATAACATATTGGCAATACAACTAACTAATAGCTAAAGCATCTTTCAAGCACCCATATCATATTGTTAGGAACTTTGGCCCATAGAAAAGAAGGTTTAGGTTTTACAGCATCAATAGTAAAGAACAGAAAATCATAAGCAGTTTTTGAAACAAGTAACTATTTTTGCTATTTGACACCCTTTTTAATTGGACTTCCACCAAATATGCGGTGAACACCAGAAAATGCTAATAAACTGCTATCAATATCTAAGAAACAAACAAACTGCCACATAATCCAACACTAAAATAGCATTTGCTATCTAATTAAGAAATGCTTAGGGGCAGATTTTAAAAGCTACAGAATCACAAACTTAGACAACAATAAAGTACTTGCCTCTTGCATGTCTGAACAACACTTCCACCAGCATTAGGCTCACATTTGCGTGTCTTCACAAATAATTCTTGAGGTTTAAAAGCAACATCCTAAAACTCATTTCATAATCAACATGATAAGTCAATTCAGGATACACAAGAAATAGTGACCTCATTCAACCAAATCGTTATAGGCAGTCAAATAAAATTTGTGCTTAAGATGAAAATATTGTGTTTCTATATCAATTTTAACTTCTCACCGCAATCTTTTCACAATGCAAAAATATGACATGACAACTTCCTATGAAGTTACAAAGTTGAAACGACAAAAATCTCAATCTCAAGTAACCAAGATAGTGCCGTACACGTAAATACGTAAGCTCATACAGGGCATACACAGCGGACTTATTGATGGTTATCACCGGTGGTACTCGTAGAGTTCGCATGTTGTTGGTCGAATTCTCCTCCACCTCCACGATCTCCGCCACAATCGACGCCTCTCCTCCACTCTAGACAGGAAACGACAATTATCTTAGGGAAAAACATAAAAACTGAAAAACAAAGAGAGAACAATCAACAGACAAACGACCTCCTGATTATATATCCACCTTCCATATTTCCATGACCAAGCAATTTTAATACTCCGAATTAAAAGGAAAAAAAAAAGTCAAAAACGAATTCCGAAACTTCCTTGAAGAGTAACTATCGTCATTACATCGCTAGTCAGGTAAAAACAAGTTAGACAAATAATACCAACATAAAACGGTAAGCAAATGAGCGAAGTAAAGCTTACTGAACCACTGGGAACGGCCATGTTCAAGACGATTTTGGTCGTGCAATCGAGAGTATCGGAATCGGAGCCTTTCTCGCACCTTTCAAGCTTCGATTTGGATAGAATCTCCACTCCAACAACAGTTCTCGCACTTAAACAACTAACCATCCAAAATAATATTAACACTTTATTGTGCCACTCCATTTTTTTTTTCTCTGCTGAAACTTTTTTGGTTCTGAATTCTAATCGATCCCAAAATTCCCCCGTTATTTTGGTTTTGAGCACTGTATGCGATAGAAATTTATTAGCGATTTTGGCGGGTTCATTTCAGTTTTAAAAAATATAAATAAAAAAACTGCCAATTAACGGTTACCTTCTTCAGATAAAAATGTCCCTCCGAAGTCTCAACGTTGACAGCGATCAACTGTTCAATGAAATGAAATTGATATTGGAACTTGCAGCGACGACGTTTTAGGTGCTTGTGAGTTTTGGGCTTCTGCCAGCCCAGGTTCGCTACTCATTCCTACCCTTACCCGTAATAAATGAGGCCAATGATATAATTTATTTATTTAGATGGGTAGCCCATAACTTGCTTGGTCCAAGTACTTTGATCAAATAGTCAACCTTCTAAGTTTTATTTATTTAAATGACATTTTTTCCTATTAATTATTAACTTGAATTAATATTTTGAGGTACCTACCACAATCCAAAAATGCATAAATAATAATAATAATAATAATAATAATAATAATGGTGCAAACTAAACTAAATAGACAAAATACTCAAACCAATTAATTTCATTACCTTTTGAAAACATTTTGATTTTTCTTTTTTTTTGAAAATTGAATACTTTATTTTAATTTATCATTGCATCACTGGGATTTACATTAATTACTTTATTTTGAATATTTATATTTAAATCAGACAATTCGACATAGTTTATTATTATTATTTTGGTATGAAAATTTTTTAATCTTTCATCCATAAATCCAAGAAGCTCAGTTAATTAATTTGAGTTTAAATTTATTATTTTTTATTTTAAAATAATTTTTGATACCATTAAGTCTAGAAATTCTTTAAGTAGATCGAATCTCATTCAATAAAGATCTACTCAGTCAAATAAAGTCAATCAACGGCTTTTCTTTTTTTTTTTTTTCAGTAACTTCAAAAGCTTAACAGGAAATAATTTTTTTTTTTTAAAAAAAAAAGTAAAATGCTGATTTGGCTTTGTTTTTATTGGGCAGATGATATGGTTGATTGAGTCATTTTTCCATTTAAGTCGAACATAACAAAGTGAAGTGGTGTGATGTGGTTTTCTGTTGCGTGGGAATTGAAGTGGCGATCACAGTTGGCGTCATTATTATGAGTTATGAATGGGTTTACGGACCCCTTTCGAGATAGGATTTAGGAACATCAAATTCACAACTCAAAATCCATATGATGTAATATTGGGTCCATCGTTACTCCATGCGTGATTTTGATTAGCATATTAGCAGTTTTGATTTTACTTGCGCTTAAATAAATATAGGTAATTTTTAATACATATAAAAAAAATATTAAAAAAGAGTTATTAAAATATAAAATTTTAATGTCTTTAGATGAATTTTCTTTTTTTTTTATATATATATAAGGTTATATATACATATTTACCATTAGATATGTTTTAGTATGCATAATTTAATTGTTAATCTATCTTTATTACAATAATCGTTCATAATTTTGTAAATTAAGTAATAAAATGTGTTGTTATCGATAATTTTAATTAATTTTTTATTGTAGTAATAAATTAGAAAAATTTTTAAATAGACACGGTCTTATATTAATTACTCTTCTGAATTAATGCAATTATGTTTTTATGTTTTCTATCTCTAACTAAATAGGAAATGTGAAAAAATTAACCAAAAATAAATTTGTAAATCTATATTTGACGTGATAGATAGACTATGAGAATTTCTTAACAAAACAAATCGGATCTCTTTAATAAAATAAAATAGCAAAGTTGTTGGTGGAGATAAAGGAACCACGAAAAGAATTGTACTGTCAACTACAGAAGATAATATATCTTGATTTTGACTAAGGCCATATTTACAAGGTGCGAAATGAATGAATATAAAGTTGAGTATAAGCAACCTAACACTATCCCATTTTGGTTATTCAATGCACAAAGCCGCAACAACCGGCAAAGCTTATGAATACATTCAAATCATAGGCCATTATAAAACCCAAGCTACACAAAAAAACTCCATTTCATGAAGTTAAAGAAAGATTATTATATATGTAAAATTAAAATAACTCTTAATATTGTTTTTAATATATTTTTATGCATGCATTTTTTCCCCAACGGTGAAATGATTCAAAGAAGGATGTTGCTATTTACAGCAGAAAAACTATTCTTCGGATAACCATGGTAAAAAAAAAAAATCAGTGATGTTATGGCATTCGACTCTCCCAAAATGGCGAGCTATATTCTAATATTGAAAAAAGAGAGGGATCCCACACGTATACAGAGTGTCTCATATATAAATGAGACACGTGTAGTAAATAAGTATTGAAATAAAGAGGGCAAATATGTAATTGAAAGTTAAAAAAACAAAGGAGATGCAAAAGTAGTCATCTGAGAAGGAGAACGGAGCCGTCAAAAGTTGAGTAGAAGATGCAAAAATCTTAATCTGAGATGAAGAATAGAGGCGTCGAAGACTGAGGACTAGATGAACTTGTTTTGTTGAGGGCAGAAGAAAGGGATTCTGAATATTTACATGTTCAATTGGCTGCCATGGAATTTGTAATCCGGGCATTATCTCTAACAAGCTATTATTTATATGGATCTGCACAACTTTCAGATGAGATTTAGGCAATATTCAATTCAGCATTCTTCAGTAGCACCTCCTCTGCCACCGTCTCTCCTTCTCTCATTCGAATAATATATTTTGATGAATTTATTATGATGTTCTTCCAGATAACAATCATAGTAGGCGTTTCTTCACGATCTACCAACACTTTTTATTTTAATTTTCCAATCCCTAACCTGTAACAGGAAAAAACCATTTCCATTTAAAATAATTACTACTCATGCCTTATTATAAAACAAATATACGTGTACGTGTACTTTGGATCTAGGGCCCACGTAAATTTAAAAAAATATTATTTGAGTCGAGTGACGTATCAGTGCCAAAAAAAAAATTTAATTTTTTAAATTTGATATTCACTTTTAAATAGAACTAAAAATATTAACGTCACATGGCAGCAGAGCAGAGCACTGACTGCCATTAGAACAGGAAAAATTCGGGCCTAACCAATAGCTAGACCTGGTTTTCTTTCTCCTACTGGCTTATCAGCATTCCCAATGTTACACCTTTCCACACTTGATAGCCTCCTCTTCCGGCTAAATGATACGTGGCAAACACCCTTTAGTCTGAAGATTCCAATATACGAATAACAATAAACAAAACCAATATTACAGCGACCAGCTTCATAATAAACTATTCTCTTACCTAACGAGCGCCTCACGCCACAATTTTTTACGCATCATCTCCGGCAAGAGAAATGGAGGCAAACGAGTCAGGGCAGAGTCTTTATAGAGTCTTGGCAGATCGTTGTCTGAGTCTGGAGGCGAGTTATTCCCAGCTGAAGGAGGAACTAAGTGAACTTGTAGATGAGAAGAATCAGAAGAGAACGAAGGAAGAAAATAGCAATAGTGAGGTGATTATGACGCCCGATTCTGATGAGGTGACGTCAGATTCCGACTTGGCATCTGTTCCTGGGTTCTTCACGGCGGGGAGTCCTTATAAAAAGGTGTTGGAGTCAATGGGACATGCTGTTCATGTGTATACTGCTACTTCTGGAGAGATCGTGTACTGGTATGTTAACGTACATAAATGTGCATCTATAGTTCTTATCTGATCGATTATTTTCTTTCATTTTGGTTTATTAATTAGTCAAGCTTGATTTATGGTAGTTTGACCTCGGTATTGACTTTTTCTTTTTTTCTTTTTTCCCATAATATTAGCACTTAAAAAATGCAAATATGTTTGTTAAAAAACCAATGAAAAAACTAGAATTTCTATAAATGAGAATTGAACTGAAAAGAAATGAAGTATTATTTGGAAATTAACATTGATACTTTTGGAACTTATAATCTGGTTTTTTTCCTCTCATTTATATATGACCATGAAGTATTTTACGTTCATGATTGGTGATAAAGAAAATGCCAAATAGTTCTATCTTGCAAAATTTTCTTTTTTCTACGATGTGATTGAATTCCAGTTTCATTTGTAACCATTCGCATGCAAGTTTGCCATGTTAAGGAATACAAAAGTTAATGATTGGATAGAAAAAGTTGATTTTCTTCTTCGGTTTTCTCACCAGTACCTCGATATCTTTTTTATGCGTGTGAGGCTAATCAAATAATTTTAATTCTCCTGAAAAAATAAACACAAGAAACATTTTTTTTTTTTTTCTTTTCAAGTCACTAGTGAGTCCTCCAATGGAGATAGATTGGACTTAAAGCTTTTCTAGATTTTTGGCAGCTGTGACTTCCTTATTATAGGGAAGCTGCCACTGCCAGTAAGAATCAGATTGAATGCTTGAAATTCGGTTAGCATTTCAAGTCTTCCGGCTTGCCCAGCTTTCGGTGCAATTGCCTAAAATAATTAATGCATTAATGTATCTGATAAATGATCTGAACCGTAGTTTAGGTATAACAATTTTCCTCTCCAATTTTGGAATGTGTTTGAGGAAATGCCACACTGAAGGTTTGTTGAGGTA
This sequence comes from Jatropha podagrica, assembly GCA_947857235.1. Classification (NCBI taxonomy): domain Eukaryota; kingdom Viridiplantae; phylum Streptophyta; class Magnoliopsida; order Malpighiales; family Euphorbiaceae; genus Jatropha; species Jatropha podagrica. The sequence continues at coordinate 113,977 of CANUEP010109917.1, forward strand.
TTTGTATTTTTTTTCTTCATGACAACCATTGGATAATTTCAATTAAATGTGCATGACCAGAAACTTTGGAACCAATCAGTGTCAGTTTGATGAGCCTGATACATTGCTAATTTCTTAGCTTATAATGTATATTGTGTTGGTAGAGGATAGCAATGATAGTTGACCGGCCCACACCACCTGATTATTAATTATCTTATATTATTCCTTTAGCTTTATGATTTACATTTTTCTTTACAGGAATCGTTCTGCTGAAAAACTTTATGGATGGAAGGATTATGAAGTTCTAGGACAAAGTGTGGTTGAAGTCCTTGTAGCTAAAGAATACTATGCATCTCTTCATAAAATTGTAGAAAGATTGAATTTTGGACAATCATGGTCGGGTCAGTTTCCTTTCAAGAAGAAGTCTGGAGAAATTTTTATGGCAATGGTCACAAAAAGCCCATTTTATGAGGATGGAAGGCTTGCTGGTATTATCGCTGTTTCAAGTGATGCAGCAATAATTAATAATGCTAATTCAGAAAACCTGAGAACTGATCATCAAGATCGTGCTAGAGTACCAAAGATAAAATTGAAAAAGATTCAATGGCATCAACGGCCACCAATTGCCCCGGTGCCTCAGATTGCATCGTCAGTTTCCAATCTGGTGCTTATGTATTATATTGTTACAGAATTTCTTTGTCTTTTCATTTCCGGTTTTATTTTCATACTATAAGGGTTTATGCACTTGCACTGTTTAATGAATTAGGCCTCAAGACTACTGCGGAAGCATGGTGATGATACATTTGATGGACATGAGAATTCCAGTTACAAAGAACACGATGCTAGAAAAGCTAAGGAGGTCAAGTCAGCATCTCCTGGTGCACTAGTAAGTCTCAATTCTCTTAAGTTATGGCTCAGTCCTGCCTTAGAAATGTGTTAAAAGCAAGTATCAAGGTGACACTTCTATTATCCACATAGGCAAACTTATGTTATAATTTCCACATTAGGGATAGCACATGTGAAAGGAGGATGCCTCTAGAATGCAAGCTTTACAAAATCTGTATTGACTTGCTAGTTTCTTGAATGTTGACACAATTAATCTACCACATGCCTGTATATGATAAGTGAGTTCTCAAACAGTGTAATCATATGACAATTCTCAGGTAAGTGACAATGGCAATGGCTTAATTTGTAAAGTTGAGTCTTAAATTTCTAGATGTTTTCTAGTTCTAGCACATCACATATTCACATATTGAAGATTGATTTTGAGCCTAAAAACTATATACAGTATGTTGGTTGACAGCTAAAAGTTATGAAGTTTATTGAGTTTAATGAATTTCCCCCGTCCTGGAAAGAGGAATGGAAATGACTATGTTATTGGATTAGCTATATTCTTATTTAAATTTATAAGCTTTCTTAGTATCCATCAGCATATTTCTGAACTATTTGGTTGAAATGATTAAGGCAGCTAAGGTGTTGGCAAAGCTGCATATTGGAGGAATTGGAAGCACTGATAAGGAAGATGATGTCAGAGGTCAACAAAATGACCTAATTGACGCTTCTGTTAGAAATGAAGCAGCAATTGGTGCTAGTAAATTTAGACGGTCAGAACTATCAAATTCTTACCACTGCACCGTTGATACTGAATGCAAGGGAGAAATTCCACACAAAAGAAATTCGTCATGTGCAGATTCAAATGCAAATGCAAGCAGAAGCCATAAAGCTACTGAAGAGAGTTCTCAAGCCTCTTTAATGGAGTGTAATGAATGTTTTGGGCAAGCTAAACCAGGAAATCCATTGCTGAGCTTAGGTTGCCGAAAAGATGTGAATGAGTTGGATCCTGAAGGACAAATCTCAGAAGCCTCAGAAGATGAAGTGCAAAAACAACCAGATGGTAGAAGGTCTTCAAGCGTAGGGGAGAGCTCTGGCAGCCTTGGAAGTTCCCCAAGCAGAGGGGAGAAAGAGTCAAATTCTATGGTAGAATGTGAGATTCACTGGGAAGACCTACAGCTAGGAGAGGAGGTTGGGCAAGGTAAACTTCAACTAAGATTTCCATTCTAGCTGTAACTTGCTCATCCCTACAATATAACAATGTGCACTAGATATTTTTGAACCTTCTCTACCTTTATCGCACACATTATGCTTAAACATGCCCATATGTTTAAGATAAGTGCATGTGAAGTAATTTTAGCATTTCTAGATGAGATGGCACCCTAGCAGATTCTGAATACATAACTTCTAAAATGCATATGATAACGACGGTCTCAACAAATTTGGTTTTTCACAGAAACATTTTTTCTTAATATGCAAAAGTGGGTTTTGCCTATTTTTTTAGAAGTTTCCAGACGTTTGCTTGTGCCATATAATATTGTCTAATAATATCTTGTGATAGAAATACAATTACCTTCTAACAAAAAGATTAAATGGAAATTTTTTGGAAGGGCGGAGATGATATTCTTTCTAATTTTTCTCTCCCTTTTCTTTTAACTTACAGGTTCTTACGCTGTTGTCTACCGTGGAATCTGGAATGGATCGGTAAATTGCTAACTTGAAATAAGGTTCTTGTTCCAAGCTTGAAGTTTAACCTGAATTTGTTTGTGTTCATTAGGATGTTGCTGTTAAGCTTTATTTTGGGAATCAATACAAAGAAGAAACTTTACAAGACTACAAAAAAGAGGTGCATGAGATTCAGCTTTTAATTGTTTGTAATAATTGTTCATGGAGGCTGTACCTGATTGCAGGATCTCATTTTTATAGATTGATATAATGAAGAGACTTAGACATCCAAACGTGTTGCTATTCATGGGAGCAGTATATTCACCAGAACGACTTGCCATTGTCACTGAATTCTTGGCCAGGTAATGTTAGGGTAAGCATTTGATGATCAATAGTAGTATTAAAATTCACCTAAAATAGCTCAGTTGCAAGCGGTGTTCAATTGTGTTGCATCTGTTTATCCTTATATGTTTCTTTGCATGCTTAGTGCTGCTTGCTCTTGTAGGCATATTTACATGCATTTTGAGGAGCAAATTTATCTTATATTGATTCCATTCTCATGCTAGGGGGAGTCTTTTCAAAACATTACACAAGAACAGTCAGACATTGGACATTAGAAGGCGTCTGAGGATGGCACTTGATGTTGTATGTTATCTGTTTTTCCCTCACTATTGTTCTGATGAAGTGTTTTTGTTTCGTTTTCTAAGTGTGATAGTGGATATCTGAGTTTGTGAAGTCTCAAAGTCACACTTTATACTTCATTGCAGGCTAGAGGAATGAATTATTTGCATCGCAGAAATCCACCAATAGTGCATAGAGACTTAAAATCTTCTAATCTTCTCGTTGATAAAAACTGGACTGTCAAGGTAACGTGAGAACTCCTTCAAATTATTCAAGCAGATTTATGATTTGGCAGTAACTTACAAGGTAATCTAATGTCTCTGTCAGGTTGGCGACTTTGGCCTGTCGAGGTGGAAGAATGCAACCTTTATAACTGCAAAATCTGGAAGAGGAACTGTAATTACCTTTTTGCCCTATCCCTTGTCCATAAATGAGAAAAAGTTCAGTTTCCTATTTAAACATTGTGCAAATACTTGTTTGCATATTGTAAGGAATTACCTATCATTACTAAACTCCACTTTTAAGTCCTTTATTTTTCCTCATGCAGCCTCAATGGATGGCTCCTGAAGTCCTACGGAACGAACCTTCAAATGAGAGGTAATTGCAGTAAACTGAACTCTGTTGCCCTATATACTATTTACTCAAAGCAGAGTCTTCTCTGATGAGTAGTTTGCTTCAATGGACAGTCTGACCGCTCCATGAATAAAATTGGGGAGAAAACAATCTGCATATGCATAGTAACCTGGTCAAAATCAGCATCCTTAGCTGCTATTGTAAATTGTTGAACTACAACGTCTGTGGTCTCTAGGTCTAGAATTAACACAAGCTATAAGGTTCTTAAACTTCATTGTAAATAATCTGAGTTGCCGTTCAAGCACAAATCATTATATCTGATTCAATATTTCTATTGTTCGAAGTAAAGAAAGTTCAACTTTTTTTTTCCTGTTGGTCATTATATTTTCACCAATTCTGTTGTGTGACTAACATTTCATGCATTTAATAGTTCTGACGTATTCAGCTTCGGCGTCATTCTATGGGAACTTATGACTGTATCCATTCCATGGATCAATCTGAATTCCATGCAGGTCTATCTTCCTTAACATATATATTCCTTGCATATATGCACACACATATATGGGAAGTCTAATTTCCCTCATTAATATCTTTCAGATTTTCACTAAACCACTTGTCTTTCATTTAACAGGTAGTTGGAGTTGTCGGGTTTATGGACAGAAGATTAGAGTTACCTGAAGGTCTTGATCCCCAAGCAACTTCCATTATTCGTGATTGTTGGCGAAGGTACTTCTACTTTACACTAATCCTACCTTTGTTAAATTTTTTGATATGGGAAACTTGTTGTTAATTGATTGAAAACTGATGTTTAATATCGATTAAAACGAGCAGTGATCCTAAACAACGTCCATCATTCGAAGAGATAATTCATCGAATGGCAGGTATAGTCCAAAGAGTTGCTACATCTCCAGTTCAGAGAAGTTTATAGAGTTAGAACTGCAGTATTTCTTAGATTTAGCAAAGGACCAAAAAATACATGGCCAGAATCAAGATGGTTAGACATAGAGTGTTGAAAGGTAAGTTCAGAAACTAGTGAAATTGTCCTTTAAAGTTTCATAAAAAGGAATGAAATTAACTGCCAACAAGAAGAAGTAAGCCAATTCCCCCATTTCATGCAAGAGAAATTGAAGTATAAATCGGTTTGTCTTTTGTATGATTGAGTGATCCAAAATATTATGATTCTCTAATCTCTATCTGTTATTGTCACAACTTGCATAATTTGTTGGCAAATGACTAATTAAAGCATAATACACCTTTGTCTTATCAAATAAAGGAAAATAGCCGTTGACACTTGACAAAGGTCACGGACTGGCTTGTCAAGAGCAAAGTTGGAAATGTTTTTAATGCCGTTTGTTCACATTCAATTATTAAAGAGTAAATCGTACTTTATGACGAGCTTTTCGTATAATGCCTACATATGGCTACCCCTAGGGGTGTTCATGAACTGTCAAACCATATCAACTGATCTAAAATTGTAATTTTAAAAGACTCATGATTTGATTCGATTTTATTAAATTAAAAAATCATATTTTCTGTTTAGTTTATGGTTTTAGCCTCAAACCGAATCAAATCATTATTTTCATAACAAGCCATTAAACAGTGGTCAATATAGTTTTACGCAGGATGTACGAAAAAACTACTACTAGTAAGAAAAATGTGTAGCTCTTCTAATGCCTTTTCACTATTATTTTAGTTGTCCTAAAAACATAGTTATATGTTAAAAAATATTAATAGTTAAAATTACCAGATAAGTGAAAATAAACTGTATCCACAGTTTAGAATTACCGTTTGTTAAAAAATTTTATCTGAATAGCATAAGCTGGATTAAAAAATAGCACCGACCAAATACAAAATAAAACACAAAAAGGGAAAGGGCTTTTCTTCTTTTTCGAAATAAAGCATAATTTTATATTCTTGTCTTTTGCACGTTGTGACTTGTTCGTTGTGTGTGCATCCCCAATTTCCTACACATTCAACATAATTTTGACTCTGCATCTGCATTTACAGACCGCAGATTATTTTGACCAACCGATGTGTCAAAATTTCCACACCCGTGACCCTCGCTAAATTAAAGAAAACCCACTTTTATATCATTATTCTCATTTTTCCTTCCTTTTAATTAAGGACCGAAAGAATAGAATTAAGAAGGAACATGCGTCGTACTTTGACTAGGTCTCTCACTTTGACTCTCTCATCATCAAGTAGACTTCCATTACACGTGTCATAATCAAAATGGTATTCATTAGACATATTACAAACAGCCTGCCCTTCTTTCCCGTGACGGTGATATTCAAAAGAAACCAAAAAGTAGTAGTAGTAGTTTTGCCTGTCAATGTCGGCAGAGTTGGGTCCCGATATTTATGTGTGTAGATTTCCGTAGCAGATATATTCTCTGATGACGTGCAAATGTTTGTTATTTGTTTCTCTACCGTCCGATTTCAATAATCCAAATTCCAAAACATGAGCTTCTTACTCCATCTCTGTTCTCACTGGAAAATACTAGCAAGATTCTAACGAGTTGACAAAACATGGCAGGCTTCGAAAACGTATGATGGAAAGCATGGAGTTGAAGATTTCTGGAAGATCCATAGATACGTTTTCAGAAAAAATGACAACTGAATTCCGGAATCTTTTTCACTGCTTTTCGTTCTGCTTTTTAAGAGCTAAGGCGATAAAATATTATAATCCAGAAAATTCGAACTTAAAGATTTACAATCATTAACCAGATAATAACTTACTATACCGTAGGCTCCGTGCGAAAAGACAAGAATAGATATGATGCTATCAGAAATACAAGAGTCCATTCGCAAGGACGATTGAAATGAGTTATTTTGACATTTTATATATTTTTAAATGAGATATTCGCTCTCACTCTGTACTTTATCAATTTGGTATATTCAAATAACTTTGTTATTGAATTTTATTTAAAAAATTTAAATAATTAACAATTGTGCAAAATCTTTTCATATCTGTGGGATTAAATATTGATTGGATAAGCAGCCACCCATCATTTTCAAGGAAATCTTTTTCCCCTTATCATCCGATCAATCGATATGTTATTGACCAATCGTACATGGTGGCTTCACCAGTGGGCCCAAAGTGTACAAATGCCAAGTGAATTGAACTCTTTTGACTTGTGTTAATTAGGAGGGTCAGAAGAGTCATTTTGACGATACAAAACTACACTGAAAAGGGCAAAATAGTAAGTCCATTATGGTATGGACCAGAGTCCAGATAGACCAGGGTCATTTCATTTCTCTTCGACTGTTACCTGCATAGGGAGGGAGAACCGCATGTGGACAGGCGGTTCTGCTTCTACTTCTATGTCACGTACTCTCATTTTTGGTTTTATTTGTCGTTCGATCGTTTCCGTTCGCTAAATTTGCTACACGCGCTTTTAACCCTAAATTAGTAGTGTTTTTAGTTCGCTTAAAAACAAAATAAATGTTTCTTGAAAATTTTTATCAATTAAAACAAGAAAATATATACTCCATCTTACAAAAATTTTCTATTTTTGTTTGTTTTATATTGTTGTCAATTTACTTTAATTTTTTTTATTTTTTTCCTATTTAATGATATATGTAGCAAAAATGTTAACACGTCTCTTAAGATACGATCATAAGCCTATAATTATTAATTATTTGATTATATTTTTCTACAGATCCCTAGTAACTATTTTTCATAATTTATTAATAATATTAAATAATTTATAATTAAGTGAATTCTATTCTGTGTATTAAAATTCTGAATGATATTTATTTTAAGTATTGATTGTTTTTGCTTTCGTATAGAATTTTTCTCAATAAAAAATCAACCATTAATTAAATTAATTTATTTTTTTGAAATTAACAATTTTTATTACTTTTAATTTCAATAATTTATAAGATATATAAATCTTATGGGTTACTTAAGAGGTAAAGCTAAAAGGAATTAATATGCATTACTTTGTAAACGATAAAATTTATAAAAAATATTTGTAAGTAATTATTCCATATTTAATATGAATGAAAATTTATTTCAAATTTTATCTCATTAATCTTTTCGGTTTTGCTAAAATTTAATTCAATTTATAGGTAAAAACTAGATTAGGAAAGTTATAAAATTTAACTGATTTCTTATTTAAAAAAATTGATAAAATTAATTAATTAAGTTTAGGAAAGTTACAAAAAAATTTACTTTGCTGAACTAATCAGGGTCATAAATGGGAATTCATTTTGAAAAAAAGTGAATAATTAAAGGTGCAAAACACGCGCTACTAAGCGATTGGAAAAATATTCTGCTCCATATATTTCCCTGTTAAATTTTCACCTTCAGGGCTTCAACGCTCTTGATCGTATAACTTACTTCTTCCTCTCACTTAGTGTACAAAGCCACACGTTCTCTTCTCCATCTCACTCTCTCTCTCTTCTGCAAATGCATGATATCCCACAGCCCGCAAGCCCACTACCATTTCAGTATCGCTAACCATGGGCAAAGCCTCCAGGTGGTTCCGGGCAGTTCTCGGCCTTAAAAGACGTGACCCGCCACCATCGCAACAACACCAGCAGCCCACGTGTCGCTCCAAAGACAAACGAAGATGGAGCTTTGTCAAATCGTACCGCGAGAAAGACCATCCACAGCAGCAGCAAATCAAAACTGGAGTTCTGAACGGTGGTGAGAATGCCACGACGGTTCATAGTTCGTCGGAATACGAAGAGGATCCAAATAAGCACGCAATCGCAGTAGCGGCTGCCACGGCTGCAGTTGCGGAGGCTGCAGTGGCAGCTGCCCATGCTGCAGCGGAGGTTGTGAGGCTCACGAGTAGCGGAAGATGCGCTAACAACCCAGCAGTAACTTACTTTAGTGGGAGCCACGGATGGCGTGAGGATTTCGCTGCCGTTAAAATACAAGCGGCCTTTAGAGGGTACTTGGTTAGTTTCCTTAAATTTTCTGATTCCTTTAATTTTTTTTATTGAACGTGGAATTTGGTGTAATTTGTGGGATCAGCACTTATTCTGGTTGCCATGGTTGAAGCTATGGCTCGTGTTTTGTCTTCTCCTTCGTCTTCTTGTTTAAAACGTCTGAGTTACAGTTAATCACTGGTTTTTAACGATTCCTAATACTCAATTAGATAATTAAAACCGAATTATACAATCGAGGCCATATCATTTTCTATGCAAGAAAACGCCTAGAAATAAAAGCAAAAGAAATTGACATCTCGTTTCGTTTTTTCTTGCTACATTCAGTTCCTGCAAGATTCGAGGTGATTTCCTCGAATCTGTTTCTCTGCAACTGCTTATCAGTTGCGTATTTTCTACTTTATCCATGTGTAAAACGCTGTCATCTTTTCCCTATCTGCGTAGTCTGTGAGTTGTTCAATCTGTCGTTTTGCTCAAAACGTCATGTTTACCAAGCCTCCCTCTTTTAGCTGCAGCGTTTACTTTTTCCCTTAATAAATTCTATAATTGAATTTTATACTGGTAATGTCTCAGGAGCTGTCACTACCATGCACCGTGGGTGCGCATTGTGCACCACCCCTAAAACCCGTGTGGACCCAAGAAAAAATATTTCCAATTTTTTCTCTCATTAGTCATAGCCACTGTCTCTCTGGCTTCCTTCTCTATTTCTGGTTGTGTTGGCCTTTTCAACATTTAATAGACGGAATTTTTTTTTGCCCTGTACTTTACGCTTAGATGTTTGTTTTTCAATAATGCCACTCAATTGATTGCCAGTTATAAGGTTATTTTAGGTAATTTAATTAATATATAATCACCTAATTTCCAAGTTGTCTATCAAATCTGACCAATATCTGAGTGTTTGATTGTTTGTTAATCATGATTTTGGAGCTTATTTGATGTAGAAAATTTATATGTAATAGGTGCTTAATTTGGACTGAAGGGTATTTCTTTCATTTATTAAATATCTAACAAGATGATTACATATTAACTAGATTCTAACTAATGACTAAAAATACCTACATATTGAAGAATATCATATAATTCAAATTTGATTAGAGTTTATTAGCCTAGATTAGATGTACTTTTTGACTATTATGGTAGTATTGTTAAACTTCATCCATATCATTTTTTAGCTTCTTAGCTCTGTTTACTTTACATTTAATGGATTTAGGGGAAGGTGATAAATTTATCAACCCACCTCAATGTAAAAGATGATACACCATTTTTATAATCCTTCAAGAGAAGGGGTGGGTCCAAAAGAAGGAAAAGTCGTGCATGTTTCCTTAAGTGCAGATGAATGACTTTCGGGGGTAAAGTGGAGTTGGGATAGGTTTGGGTCCTTTAATATTGGAATTATTATGCACATTGCAGTCAGAGGTTCGTGGTTTGATCTTCTTTTTTACCCGCTGTAGGGCGGCTAGTGAGATGTCCTTGTCTTCTGGATTTATAGTGCCAGACATTCATTTTAGCCTTTAGATAATAGATACACGAATTCATTTCTTTTAAGGTTTCTTTTTCATTTTCTTTCTTTTGAAATTTCAAGTGGGTGTCGATATGAATTCTTTGGCGCCATAATGATTTTAAAAGGTCGTCAACAAAAAGGAGTTCCATATATTAAATTGAGATCATGTCTGCACGTCAAATCAGTTAAATTGCAATCCACCAACTCAGTTCTAATGCCACAATTGATGTGATGCTCCTTTGACTGTAATTGAAATGAGTTATGCAGTGAAATGTCAATATATGTCAGTCTCTGGTTATAATTTTGGTTGATAATTTATTTTTATGGATGTCTTGAAGGCGAGGAGGGCTTTGCGAGCTTTAAAAGCATTAGTAAGGCTTCAAGCGTTGGTAAGAGGTCATATTCAGAGAAAGCAAACTGCAGAGTGGCTTCATCGTATGCAATCTTTATTGAAAGCCCAGGCACGAGCGCGTGCAGGACGTGCACAGATCTCAGAATCTTCCCACTCAAGTAGCAAGTCTTCTCACTTCCACCACCACGTAAGTAATAATGTAAATTTCAATTTTTCCCTCCAATATTTAGATTCTTTTGCTGGACATTTTTGAGAACTAAAGTACTTTATGGATTGTGGTCCTGGTTATTTAGAGCTCGAGATGTCCTTTTTTATTTGTTTGGCTCTAGACAACTTCTCAGTGCATGCATTAATTTATGGGTTTTAAACCAAGTAAGTTTGACAGATTGGAATTGCGTAAGAGATGTTCTTGCACATCAATGTGAAAAACTATTTGTTATTTTCTTGACCATTGCATGCCCGGTGGAATCTGCAATTTGCTGTTTGTACCATTCAGTAATTGCATGTGGAAACTCAATCATTCATTTTAAATTATGAATGGAACGTGGTGTATTTACTATGGAATTCTTCTATTGAAGATACTTGGGTCCATATGTTAGATCTGCATCAATTAGTAAGTACTTGAGACCCTATTAAACTTCAAGACAATTTACAGGGTCCACCAACCCCAGAAAAATTTGAACATGCTATCCGAGCTAAAAGTGGAAAATACGAACAGTCGTCAATGCTGAAGGTATCCTCGTCTCTCATTTGCCTCTTAGAAGAAAAATTATTTATATGTAATTGTCCTTGCCTAATACACAGCATTTAAATATGCAGAGGACTGGATCAAGATCTACTAGCAGGGCAATTAGCGATGAAGATAAAGCACATTTATCCTTTAATTGGTCAGAACGTCGCATGGATGACAGATCATGGGAGCAAAGAGTGCCTTGGACAAGAAGCAGCACTATGGATGATGAGAAGAGTGATAAAATCCTTGAAATAGATACTGGGAAACCCCACTTCAATCTTAAGCGTAGAAACCTTTTTAACTCCTCTCATCATGCTTTGGCTTCAGATCAATATAGTCATAGTTTCACAACTTCAAAAGACTCGACAACCCATCAAACGGTTCCAAGTCCATCATCTGGTGAAGTTCAGTCTTTAAGTCCACTGAAATTTCCTCGGCAGGATGAGGAGGCCTTTTGCACTGCTGAAAATAGCCCTCAGTTCTACTCTGCATCATCAAGGGGTGGCAGCGGTAGGCGAAGTCCCTTCACTCCCACTAAGAGTGATGGTTCAGCAAGCTTTCAAAGCGGCTACTCAGAGTATCACCCGAATTACATGTCTTATACTGAATCTTCGAAGGCAAAAGTGAGATCTCTTAGTGCTCCGAGGCAAAGGCCGCAATATGAGAGATCAAGTTCAGCAAAGAGATACTCCCTTCATGGTTTTGGCGAGCCTAGATCAAGCGGTGCCCAGAGAGCATCAGCTTTGCGTGCAAGCTTTACCAGCAAGGCATATCCAGGATCTGGTCGCTTGGACAGGCTTGGAATGCCTGTTGGACAGAGATACTAATACATAATTTCGAGGATTCTAGTTTTGGAGTAGCTTATTCTAATCTGGCTAACTAATGTGACTTTGTTAATACTTGATTTGTAGTTTTTGTAAGATATGTTTAAGCTTTTAATGTCAGAAGGTTAATGTAAAATCTGACCAAACACTAAGAATCCAATGAATATCTTAATATTTAAGTGGAACTGACATTTCTATATTATGAAGACTGAACTAAGGTTTATTCATCAAAGATAAAAGAGAAAGATATCAGACATGGAAATTACAGGATATAAATGAATTGGTTTAGGACATAGTGTCTGCTGTTGTAGTACTGTGTCCCAACCCAACTCAGAGAGTACGTATGGTCAGTGGTTACGGTCTCTGCCTCTCCCTTTTGTTTTTTGGTAGACTACCGGTACCTACTACTAAGGTTGTGGTTCCTTTTCTCTTTTATTTGTACTTTGGTCCGTATGATAGGTTGGATCATCAACATCACTTATAAAAGTTCACTCTTCTGAAAGATGCCCTTCCAAGTTGGGTTCGACAATCTCTCATAGTCCAAGTTTTGGCACCTCTCTTTGTCTTTCCTTTATAAATCAAACAGCTTCCTCCCGGCCTCATAAATTAATTTTTATCCATTGTTAAAGGAGCTCATACTTTTTAATTTTTTTTATATTATTGGCTTAAATTGAAAATTTTACGACCTGTTCAGTTCTATTTTTTTTTTTTTTCGATTTGATTGAATCTAATCTTTATTACAAAACACATGAACGCTAATATTAAAGGATAATTATTATCTTTCGCTAAAAAAAATAAAAATAAATTACTGCAAGTGTTTGAATTTGTACTTTGAGAAATTTAGAAAATAAAAAAAAATGTTGTTTATTTGGCGGGGAAGTTGAAGAAAATGTTTGATCATTGAAAAAGTTAAAAATAATTATGAACAATGAAAATTTTATAACTTTTTCAAATTTATGAAAGTAACAAAAATTGAATCAAGTAAGTCCTAAAATAAAATCCAGCAGTTAAATTAGTTATAAAATCAATTCTAAACCTAATTATACAAACTTAAAAGAAAAAAAAAAGATTAATTTACTTGATTGGTAACTTTCAGCTCGTAGCGTAGTTGGTTATTACGTCAGTCTAACACACTGAAGGTCTGCACTTCAGGTCTTGGCGATGGTAAATAGTATTATACTTTTTTGGGCTCCACCCAAGGCAAAATAAACTGGCTGACTAAGCAAGCATCAGCCCAAGAGTTCAGAAATAGGTGCAAGAAATAAGCTTTTGAGATGGCAATGTCATAACTGCAGAGTGCTCTTTTTAATCCAAAATAAGGCTCAGTACCATATATTACTATTCATGTACAAACAAATGAACAAATGAAAATAAATAGAAATCAAAGAAAATGAAAACTTAACAAGGTTCCTACAAATTATCCAAGAAAAAAAAAAAAAAAAAAGGGTGACATTCACATCAGTTATCACATTTCCATTTTGACGTAGGCACACAGCTTAGGTAGTGGCACCAACTGCAGTGTTTATTTCCATTCTCCCCTCTGAATAGCATCACCAATCCAACGGTAAAACTGAAATACATAAAAATGCAAACATGGAATTAGCATCTCCAACCATAACACTGGTATGTAATAACTTCACTTCCAACAATATAACACTGATATCTAGTAACTTCACTTCCATTAAAGCCAACTTTTAACAATAGCTTTTACTGTTTCAAGTAAGCTCAAATCACTATCTCTATTATGTATAGTGTCAATGGCATTTAAAATAGTCTTTAGAATTTGAGAAAGGGATTATGAAACATTACTCCTTTTATCTGTTTGATGAAACAAATGTAAAACAACTTGCAGCTAGTAAGACAACTAACAATTACTAAAACAAGTGATTTTGCTAAATGGGGCCTAAATCAAGTCACTTGAGCAATTTCATAAGATTTCAGTGGACTGATATTAATCGCATTATCTAGGTCAGTCATTTTTTTTTTTCATGAGAATTAAGTTTTCATTTTGACAACTTACCCAACAATAAGTAAGGCCACAGCAACCAGTAACAACACGTATTGGTAAGCCGTATGTCTAGATTTGACACGAGCATCAGCTGGAAGATTTCGGCTTTCATACCACCCAAACTGAGGACGAAGTAATATGACAAAGCCCAGGAGAAAACCAGTCAAGAAACCTCCAATGTGTGCAAAGTTGTCAACGTGTGGAAGAATTCCAACAGCCAAGTTAATGGCAATGATGACTACAAGAGTGAATAAAGCTGCAATCTGCAAGAGCAAGAAAAGATAAAAGAGTCATAAATCATGTGCCTAACCAATAATTTGATCACATTTTTCTCAATGGAAAACAAATTTTTATGACAATACACAAACATCAGTTTCAACAACTGAGGCACGTGGACTGCAGTACTAGCAGTTTCAGAAAGCAGTAAACTGGTGATCTTTGTGTACTGCTATTTAAAAGCCAAAAATACACATTCATCAGGCACTGGTTTTTGTGTTGGCTTGTTTCCCAGTTCAGTTATACAGGAATTCATCTTATCAAATTTTATTAAAAACCTTAATATTTGCTAAACTTTTACACTCCAAAAATTTTATAAGCAAATAAACCAAGGATTAGTAGCTGACCTTGTTACTATAGATTGTCCAGTTAGTAAGAAGCTCTGATAACATTGCTCCAAGAAGACCAAACAAAGCACCAGAGGCACCAACAGAAATGTTCCGCTGAATAAAAAGGGAAGACAATATGCTTCCACCAAATCCTGATAATAGGTAGAGTGTCCCAACTCGCACTGCAAGATTATGGTCCAAAAACACATGTAAGGATGCGTGCATTTTAAGACGATAATAAAATTTGAATGCACGGACACCTCTACTGGAACTTCATTTTCTAAGTAGGCTGATTTGATTTTCAAAGAGTTATAACATATCATTTGTAACCACTTTTGTTATTTATTTATATATACTTACATATATACTGAGAGAGAGAGAGAGAGAGAGTAAAATAAAACCAAAGGGACAAAAAGGGAGCAAAAAAGGAGATGAAAAAAAAAATTTTCAATGTGAAACTTAGAGGGAAGGAACATTTACCAAATCCAAATTGTTGTTCAAGGCGAATCCCAATAAAGACCAAACTAAGCATATTTGCAAGGAGATGAATAACCCCTGCATGCAACCACACACAAGTGATGAGTCTCCATCCTTGATGTCCATGCACGACCTTGTTCCACTCCAGGGCTCCCATTTTCTCCAATCTAGTCAATATAAACAGTATTAAGCTTAAAAGTCAGAATATATAAGTTATGGTATAAATGATTATGAAGGGAACCAGAAGATAGAAACAAATTCTAGACATCATATGAATAAATAAGCAAACTGAGTATAACATGCAGAACATATATATATCTAAAATATAAAGCTTCCAGTTAGATTCATATTTTGTATCAAAGTAAAAAATATCGGAAATATGGTATTGTCATTTGCCAATCATTTTCTACATGAACCTCCTATATCATGCAATTGATCCTTAATTACCTCTACTGGATGTAGATGACAAGAAGAATTGCAACAGTAAACAAGAGAAAAGACGTTCTCATAATCACAGAAGCAAATAGTATAAAACTGAAAAAAGTATTAACGGAAAACATTTCAGCTTTAGTCAAGTTCTTATAGCTTATCCAAATATAGATTTCCTATGAGCTCAGTACAACAGTAGGTTATTTAATGCTTAGAAATGGAACCAGAAGAGCTCTACAATATTATACAGTACCCAGATAGTTTTCAATAAGCACCCAGATGTATTTGCCAGACGATTCTTAATGATTCGATTAAGCAAATTGCACAAACTCAACAGAAAACCAATATTCAATTTGAGAATTACTCGAAAAGTTACGAAAAAGCAGAAGAAAAGCCACAACCAACAAAATAAGAGCAGTATGAAGGACAAAACTTTTCAGCATAATCTTGAAATAGACTATTCCGCACATAGCCCCTATACAATTTGATAAACTAGCTAACTAAATAAGATGACTAATACCAGCAAGCACCAAAATAGGTGGAGAACAACAAGAAACCACAAATCAATCCATAAAAGGAAAAGGAAGGGGAGTCAAACCACAAACAGAGGAACCTACTAACTCAAGCCAATTGCAACTGAAGGAAAAAATAACTTGAAGAATTATCAGAAGCATAAACTCAATCAAAATAATCTAAAAAACGAAATCAATCAAAACTCACATCAGAACCCAATAAAATCCGCAAAATTAAAATATAAGCCAAAAGCATTTCGAACTCACGTAGAAGAAGATGGACCAAATAAAGGATTCTCTTTCAAAGGCTGAAACGAAAGCCTGCCAAGGAACCTAGCCACGCAACTACCTTCAAAACCCAGATTGTTTTTGGGACAATTGTTGACGTACATGGCAACGATGAACACAGCAACATTAGCAACAACAAACATAGGAATCAGCCATGATGTCCATTGCTTATCCGCGGTTTCAACATAGTAAAAGCGGTTATTATTGTTATATCCTCTGTTCTTTGTCCCTCTCTCTAGATCACCACTTGCCATTCTCTCTCTCTCTTATTTCTAGATATGAGAAATGAACTAACAATTTTTCTCGAGACTGAAGGATTCAAAAAGAGATTTTATACGTGTTGGAGTTGGCAGAATAAGAAGTGAGTTGTAAGGGAGCCGGTGAAGGAAATCAGAAACAAAGGCGAAGGAAGAAAAGTTCCTGTGTATGTTCTCTCTCTCCTGTGATTTACTTTAACCATTTGTTGCAATAAACTTCTGGTTCATGTGTTGTTGTTCTCGCTCTACGTGGCTTGCTGTTGGTGGGTCTATTGTGTTGAGGGTGTGAGTAAGAAAGGTATGATCCTAATTACTTATATACCCTTTGTTTTTATTAATGCATTATGTAGTCAATTACACCTAACCCAAAAATACACTAACAAAGCACATCCTAAATTCTTATTTGGGATGCTAATTTGTGATAAATGGATTTCTTGAGAGGTGATTTAAAATGGAATTACTTTATCTATATTCAGTATATGGATTGACTCTATACAACACATCAATTAAATTTTTACTGTAACAAAGATATTTTTTATTATGATAAAACAGTAAATTCTCACTCATATACCGCGTGTCAGCAAATTCAAAAAAGTTGGACTTTTTGTATTTATGAGGATGAGAAATTGATAACTAATAAGAATTCCTTAGCATAGGGTAATTAATGGGATTGATGCAAACATTTAAATGGTTAAGTTGGAAAGGTAAGATGGGGACATTGTAATCCATAGTTAAAGACTTCAAAATAAAGATGATAACTACTTCTAAACCTATTTTCCTTAAATCTCATTTGCCATTGGATATTTTGCTTGGTGCTCATGTACTCCTCATTGGTTCAAGTCTTAGCTATAACAATTTGATAGAGACTCAAGCTAAAACTAACCAAATCAAGAACTTGCTCAACATGTGTGTATATATATATATATATATATATATATATATATATCTATAATCTATAATATATAAAAGTACGAATGGGAGGGGAACATTTGCTCCACAAAACATTTTTATATATTTTAATTGATAAAAAATATTATTAAGGATAATTTAGTCTTAATAGTTAAGTTGGGACCATATTATTTTTATTTTTCTATTTTAATTATTATTATTATTATTATTATAATTTTAATTTAATTCTATTCTAATTAGAAATTTATTCTTTAATAATGAGATATTTTTTATTTTCTTGAATAACTTAATCTTATTTTAATTTTTAATTTTATTATGATTAGAAATATAATTTAATAAAAATATAATTTAATAAATATTGGGATAGCTAACATTGGGACCATACCTTAATTAAAATATGATATAATAATATAAAATATTTTAAAGATATTTAATAAACTAACACCTACATATTAGTTCACTAGAGAATGAAAAAATAAAAAATAAAAATCTTTTGAGTCATTTATATTAATCTTAATTGTTAAATTGCACAATAATAAAAAAAAATTATTAGTTGATTATAAATTATTTATTTTAAGGTAAATCGAAATATTAAATATCAATTAACTAAATAAGAATATTAAATCAATTAGAAATCCTAATATTAATCTAATTAATCTAAAATCTCACTATAAATAGATTTTTTAGAGGTAATTGAGAGAAAGTAAATATTGAGAGAAAACAAATGTTACCGACGGAGGATCAGAGGGTACAACAGTTCCAATAGAATGGTACTCTTATATATATAATGTTTATGAATAGTTTTGTAATGTCGTTTAATTTATTTTATAGGTATAATGTCAATTTTAGTATAATCGATACATATAATAAACTTTTGAAATAAACAAAAAAAAGAAAAATTATATAATGAGTACAAATAACGGGTATCTACGTGCAATGCATGTTTTAAAAAACTAGTATGTATAAAAAGGAATACTTAAAAACAATAAAAAGTGGTAAAAGATTGGAGAAGCATAAAAATGGAAGTTGAGTACATTTGTGCCTCTTGGTTTTGTTCATTGCTTTTTCATATAAAGGAAGCTTTTGTGCCTTTTAAGTGATACACTTCACGCATTTAGATAAAGTGACTGAAAATGCATTAATTCTTCTTAAAGACTGATCTTTTTCACCTCGGATGGCATTATTTACTTCTTGTCTTCTTTTGTTGACGATGATGAGCTTGTCGTTCTTCAGTGAAAAGTTCATTAATATTTTGGGAGGTATGCTTTTTTCTTTTCATTTTAATAAAACTGGGACTTGTTAATTTTTTTTTCAGGTACATAAGGGGAGGTAATGCTAAAAAAAAAACTACTTAAAACACCAGTATCATGTAGCATCCAAGGAACAAGAGAAGGAGGAGGTTGGTCTACTGAATTGCCAACTGAGCAAGGTGATCTACTGAATGATTTGCTTCTCTGTATACATGGTCAATATGACAATTCCATTGCAGCACCAGCAAATGTCTTATTAAAGTAACAAGAACTCTCCTGCTCCCCTGTGGAGTAATCTCATCATAAACCATCTTAACGGTCCAAGTGTTATCACATTCTACCACAAGGTCGCGAATAACCAATGACCAAGCAAGCTTCATCCCTTCATACGTAGCTCATAACTCAGCACCCACCACAGAACAAATGGCAACATGATGGACAAAACCAGCAATCCAACCACCTCTGTCATCTCTAATAATACCCCACCATAGACAAAACTATTTTTTAGGACATGTTAATTTTTTGAAACAGTAAAGAAAAAAAGTTTTTCGTGATCACAATCTAAAAACAAGTCACAACTTGCTGTATTATCTTGCAACATTTCAACGTAAATGACGTTGTTTTGGCGTAGTCAATTTTTTCCTAACTTCAAAAATAGTTATTTTCCTTGGACAACTGCAAAGTCAACTCAAATAATAAGTATATAGGAGCCACCTACTCCTTTCCAAAGGAAAAAAATAAAATAGGATTATGAAATTTGTAAAGAAAGATTTAGATTTATTTTATTAATCAAATAGACGAACTCTCTCCAAATTTTAATGATATTTTACTTTTGGAACAAGTGATTTTTTGCTGTTAATTGTATTTGAATTCATATAGTAATACTAATACTAATAGGAGATGGTTATAAACTTAACGCTACCGCGTTTGATAATTGACAAAGGATAGTGAGAAATGGAGGATATTTGGGAGCAAGTAATGAAACAGAAAAGGAAGGGAAGTGGAACGCGGTTGAAGCCGAAAGGGAGAATGGAGAATGGGAAGGGTTAAAACGTGTAGTACATGCGAAGAGTGCGTGTGTAAAGCAAGAAGCAGCTTTGCAATTTATGTGTATTTTGGTTTGGTTGTGAGTTGGCAGATAGCTGAGTGCTTTTGGTTTTGGTTGTTAGGTAATACAAATCCATTTCTTATTTCTTAGAAGCTACTCTCTCTTTCCATCACCCATTTGGTTCTTTCTCAATCTGACAACGATTGATACAATGTATGGTGGACCTTAAAATCATGAGATCACCCTCAACCTCAACCTCCTCTTCTTTTTAGCCAAAAATATAAAATGGATAAATATTATACACGCTTTGCTGTCTTCTGCAGACAAAAATTAAAAACCAAAATGATTCTGGCGTCGCCCGGACTCGAACCGGAGACCTTCAGTGTGTTAGACTGACGTGATAACCAACTACACCACGACACCTTGTTGCTATAGCCTCACCAAAACTATACCTAGAAAGAATCCATAATTTCTAATTAACATGAATTTCTCCATCCCAAACTCTATGAGTGGGGAAGAAAAGGGAAAAAAAAAAACCTAATACAAGGGAATAATTGTAATTTTGAAGTGCTTAATTAACAAGGTCCCATTAGTTTGGTATATAGGTGAAGTTATACACCAAGTGCAAGTGAGCTCTTTAATTTAGTAAAATCATGAAGTTTTGATTATCTATAGTAAATAATTAATAATTAATATTTCATTCTCTTAGTAAAATCATCAAGACTTGTCTCTTGCTATGGAGTCAAAATTTTGCATTCCTAAAATTAAATGAAAAACAGTGAGACTATGTTCTCTGCATAAAAGAGAGCTCAAATCCCCCATAGTTGATAAATCCATAGCGATTTGTAGAAATATCAAAAGATATTTGCAAAAAAATGTTCAAAAATGAAAATGAAGGAGGGAATTCTTTTTTTTTTTTTTCTGCAATAGAAACCGGAAGTCACAACTCACACCCCAACAACAATCACGCAGTTGCAAAAGCCCACCAAGCCCACAATTTAAAGAGCAAGAGCAAGGTGAAGACTAAGAATCCAGCAAAACTAAAATTCCATCTCAATTCCCACTTACAAGATTAATATTTCATTATTGTTCAGTAAGGTTATCAAGACCAGAAGTCATCACTCAAAAAGAACTTCGAAATAAATAGCAGAATTAATTCTCCCAACAACATCATCAGCGAAAAAATACTAAAGGTTGGACTACAAGATCAATAAAGTATCCATACATGAACAAGGAAAAGAAAATTTTCAATTCTTTAAGCTACTTAATGATGAGGAAATTAATTATTTAAGGAAATTATCGCTTCCCGCCGCTGCCACCAAGCTTGGGTCCCTTCGGTGCAGCACCCTTACCCACATTGCTCTTGCCTTGGGTCTTCTGTGTCTTGGCCATCACCTCAGCTTTCTTTGCCTTTTTCTCGTCCTTGGTTTTCTTGATCCTCTCCTTGATTTCACTGAAATTTGCAGCTAGTAATTAATATATGTAAATGTAATTGTAAGGCACGAGTAGCTTCACATTGCATATCTTAGCAAACTACTTGAATTAAGACCTACATAGCAAATCATAAGAAAAAAAAAAGGAAAAGAAATAGCATACCGCAAAGCAGCTTCACGAGCAGCATCTCGAACCTCTGGCTTCTCAGTTCTCCTCTTCTGTATTACTTCCAAGGTGGCACCAACAATAGACCGTGAGTATGGCTTCTTGGTGGTTCTGCGCTTCTTCTTAACAGCCTCAGCAGAAATGTCCTACAAACAAGAGATACACAAAATTTAACATCAAGTGAAGCAGAGAGAGAGAGAGAGAGAGAGCATTTCAAGTAGCCAATACCTTCTTGTGTTGTTTCCTGTACATGGCTGTCCAGGTAAGCTTTGAAGGCTTCAGGCGATTGTGGAAATACCTCTTGCATTTTGAGTTGGCAAAGAGGAAAACCTTCACCAATTACAGGTCAAATACAATATTTAGTCAATTATCATGCAATTAAGAAAAAAAAAACAATTAAAAGATAACTATAATTGAAAAAAAGAACAAAAGTTCAAAATTGATCACCTGAGAATCAGATCGAATAAATCTAATACCCTTGCCGGGGTAAATCTTGGCACCACTGAAGCGGCAAAGCTCAGTCCTAATATGCAATAACCATAACCAAATATTAAATTGGACCTATGAAACTTGACAACAGAAATATAAAAACATAACTGAGGATGCCTTTAGCAAGAAAAGGATGCTGAAGAAGACACAGCTTGCCATATAAATATAATAAGAAACAAACTTGCAATGTACCCTGTAGAAATATAGAAGAAACAATAACATCTACAACTGAGGGTAAAGTTCAGTTTATTTCTAAAGCTGATAACTTTTCTACTCAAGTCTGTGGATTTTGGGGCTTAAAGATTCTAAAAAAAAAAAGATTTGAAGTTCGAATCCATACAAGAAAAAAAAGCACGAACCAAACAAATAATAATATGAAGCTCACTGATATACAAAATCAAAAAAGAAAATCTTCGTAATTTTTAACTACATTATCAGATACTAATGCCTCAAACAACTAAAATACAGAGACTCAACATCTACATAATTGGTGAAATGAACAAGAAGGATTCAGCATCCAATCTAAGAGATATTAAGTTAATGTGCATTAAAATACAAAGAGAAATTACTGCGAGTAAAAGATTGAGAGAAAGCGTACTTAAGAACCATGGCGAAGGAAAGAAGATGATGATCGCTTCGCCGCTCTGCTGGTGCTGGGTCTCAGAAACCCTAAACCACCAAGCCTCCAATTTAACGCTAGCGAAAAACCCCACGGGAGCAAATAGAACGAGGAAATGACGTCGTTTTTGAATTATGGGCCTTCTGCCCTTTCCATGAAGCGGAAGCCCAAAGCCTAAGGCCTTCCACAAACTAAACGGGCTCCAAGCCTGAAATGTGCTTCATAATATGCACTGCTTACAAAATACAATTTTTTGTTAAGAAAAAAAGAATCACATTAATATTCTTAAATCAATTGAATAATCCCCATTCCAATTTAGAGGTTCATAACGACCAATATGATTAAGATTAATTTTATTAATTATATTTTAACAGAGGGTTCTTGAGTTTGCGTACTACTTAATTATATTATTTTAATAAATACAAACTACATAAAATTAAAAATTGATATTTAATTTCTCCCAATGAAAAATTCTGTTAAGCATTTAATCTTCTTTTATAGCATTAATTTTGTTAAATTTTCTTTTTTTTTTTCCTGAAATCTTGAACGTTAAATTTTTGTTTGCTTTATAATTTCAACTAGACAATTAAAACCAATTAAATCATGTGGTGATTTATATGTTTGTTCTATGTGTGACTATGAGAAATGGGGTCTTGTCCTTCCTTCTGATGCTTTGTATTTTGATGTTTGCCAATGAATATTCCGATAAATTTTCCTTAAAAAAAAAGGAACACAAAAGAAAAAATTATTATATTTCAATTCACTTCATTCGATTAGCAGTGCATTATTAGGATCCTTCTGTCGCTAATGATATTATTAATTAATTAATTAATGAGTTAGTTGAAAGTTGGAATGCAGCAACTTCTTATTTTCATAAACATTGGCCCATATAATTAATTAAGGACCAAAAGATAGACATTGGACATAGAGATGTTGATTTTTTTTCTAAATGGATTCCCTCGACGTTGGCAGATATCTAAATATGAATTGCGGTCTGATTTGTTTATTTTAACGAGATAAGTAAAATTAAATTAATTGTAACTTGTAGAGTCTAACTGACTAAACTGGGTACTTTAGTTTAAATGATAAGCTTAATTCAGTTAGCACCTTTCTATGTCAAGCGGGTTATTTAGCAGATGCTATTACCTTCCCATGCAACCTCAATTTTCTACGTCAAAGATGCTATCTTACTACTGTGTAAGAAAAGTAAGCGCACAAAAGAATCCAAAAGAGCCACTAGGAGAGTGGATTACGTTTCTAAAATTCTGATTAATCTAGTTAACAAAAGGCTGAAGAAAACTTCATGCTTGATAGGGTATAGCTATGTCCCATCTCATCTCCATATTAATGGCTACCTTACCTTGTACCTACATTACTATTATAGCTGCCATTGAAGAAAATGTCATAAAAATTATTTTTGACGCACAACATTATAAATAGGGGATCGAGGCTTGTGCTCTGCATCATCCACCGTCTTCTTTCTCATACCAATCGTCAGAAGACAAATAAAAAATTAAAAATGGCTTCTGCTTCTCGTTTTGCTTTGACTTGCATGGTTTTGATGACAATGATTTTCTCATGTCAAGCACAGCTTTGTTCAGATTTTTATGACAACACATGTCCTGATGCGTTAAGTACTATTCGTACTGCTATTAGAAGAGCTGTCTCTCGTGAGCGTAGAATGGCTGCATCTCTCATTCGCCTTCACTTCCATGATTGTTTTGTTCAGGTATATACATAGATATATCCTGACGAATTCTAATGATTGTGTTTAGTTAGTTCTTGCCAATTAATATCGTAAAAAGAGTTGTTATAATTAATTATTTTAATTATATAATATTGCAGGGTTGTGATGGTTCAATCTTGCTGAACGATACAGCTTCAATTACTGGTGAGAAAACTGCACGCAATAATAACAACTCTGCCAGAGGATATGAAGTTGTTGATGAAGCCAAAGCTCAGTTGGAGAGTGTATGTCCTGGAATTGTTTCTTGTGCTGATATTTTAACCGTATCAGCTCGCGACGCTTCTGTTGCTGTGAGTAATTTGATTTTAAAATTTAGTTTCCCATTTCAGTCCTTTTATTTTCGATCCTGACTTGCAACAAATTTGTCTAATTTTTGGTCATTCACTAATATGTTTCTACTTAATTATATATATAATTTAAATCAGGTTGGTGGACCATCATGGACAGTGAAACTTGGAAGAAGAGACTCTACCACTGCTAGTCGAACACTAGCTAATGCCAACCTTCCTGGCTTCACAGATTCTCTTGAGAGTCTCATTTCACAATTCCGCAATAAAGGATTAAGTGAAAGAGATATGGTTGCTCTTTCAGGTTTGTGTTCTACCTCAAGCGCAGTTTTGTCTTTGGCTTGCCATGTTTTATTTAACTATGGCTAATAAGATTTGATTATTATACAGGAGCTCATACAATTGGCCAAGCTCAATGTGCAACTTTCCGCGGTAGGATTTACAGTAATGGAAGTGATATTGATGCTGGGTTTGCTAGTACTAGAAGACGCCAGTGTCCGGCTGATCCCAACACAGGGAATAGAAATCTTGCACCGCTTGATCTGGTGACACCAAATTCTTTTGACAACAACTACTTTAGAAATCTTGTTCAAAGAAAAGGTCTTCTTCAATCAGATCAGGTCCTTCTTAGTGGCGGATCGACAGACAGTATTGTTAATGAGTATGCTAGAAGCCCTTCAACTTTCAGTTCTGATTTTGCTTCTGCCATGGTGAGGATGGGAGATATTGAACCTTTAACTGGTTCTCAAGGACAGATTCGCAGATTATGCAGTGTTGTTAACTAATTCATTTTGCTATCAAATTTTTATTTATAGTCTCATAAATGTTGTATACTAGAAAAATAAATAGTGGGAAAATAGCCTGAGCAAGATGAATTTCAGTTGGTCATATCCTACTTTAATTTGTTCAAGTTAGAGCACTTTTATCAATTTATTTTGTGAGAATTTTGTAATTCTGCTCAACCATTACCAAATGTTAAGCTTCTGATGATGATTATATATATAAAAGCTATAAAATTGGCTTCTCTGAAAATTTTAAAAATATATCATAATTATCTTCTTTAGAAAAGGGACACTCATTCTCACAAGATGTTAGAGGTGATAGTATAAAAAAAAAAAAACATATTAAAGCAAAGGTTTGAGCGCCCGAGATATGGTTGCACTTTCAGGTTTGTATCATATTTGTATTTTCAAGATTAAGTTTAGTCGGTTTCAATTCAATTATGGATTTCTATAACAAGTACAAATAGATGGCTAAAGAATTGTTTGTGATACACAGAAGGACATACAATAGGGCAAGCAAGATGCTTTACCTTCCGTGGTAGGATCTCCAACAATGCAAGTGACATAGATGCAGGATTCGCAAGTACCCGAAGAAGGCGATGTCCTGCTAACAATGGCAATGGAGATGGAAATCTTGTAGCGCTTGACTTGGTGACACCCAATTCATTTGACAACAACTACTTCAAAAATCTAATGCAAAGAAAGGGTCTTCTTCAGTCAGATCAAGTACTTTTTAACGGTGGTTCTACAGAGAACATTGTAAATGAATACAGTAAAGTTCTTCAATTTTTAATCTTTTTTTTTTATATATATAGAATTGATTCTTTGAATGTGTTAAATTTGGTCACAATTCACAAATTTGGTTACAATAATTGGGATCCTCGTCCAATTATAAAATTGAACTTTTTGTTACCAATTGATGTTGTTAGGGTAGGGTCTGCCTCTTCTTATATTTTATTATTAATACTATTAATTCTTGATAATTTAAGGTAATAAAATTTGACTATTTCCTTAAAAAAAAATAAAAATAAAATTGAAAAACACCTAGAACAAGAAATGGTTAGGTAAACGCATAATGGTCAAAACTACCCAAATACACAAAAAAAGGTTCTGACTTTGAACATTCTTAGCACTTCAAAGTTATTCTCGAAATGTGATTATTATCTTCACATAGCACAGCAGATTAAGGTGTAAACACAAGCAGCTGGGGGAATCTCTCAACCATCACGAAAGAATATGTCAATAAAGTTAACATTAGTAGTTGAATTTTATCTATAGGGTCAGATGTTTACTTAAAGGAGCGAGAAAGTATGCACCTAAATTAAAAAAAATAAATAAAAATTGCTAGAAATTCAAACAACAAATATTTATTAGTATATAATATTTTTGGCTAAATGCAAAAAATCACCCTTATATTTTCTGGAAAAAAATTTTTATGGCACATTAAATTTTGTGGAAGACCTATTATGCTTGTTGAAGTTGTGAATTTTGGCGACATTGTACACTTAATACTAATAATAATCATTGTAACAATAATATTAATTTGATATGCAGTTAGTATAACTTTTTGTAACAATAATTTTTACATGTTTTTTATTATTTAATAAATATTTTATTGATTTAATTTTATAAATTGAAGCATTCAATGAATTAACATAAAATTTGAGTGAATAAAGTTTTTTAGGAGGTGATAATGTATTTGGCCTAACATTTTCTAAATTCATGATTAAAAGATAGAAGTCAAATAGATTATTACAAAAAACACCAAGAAAGTTCATGTAAATGTATAAACTATGACAAAATCCCTTGGAGAAAAGTCGTAACATTTAGGGATCCGACCCTATAAATAGGGCACGAAGCCTTTCCTTATTCTTCATCCAGCTTCTTAATTCCTCTCTTAAACTATCACTAGTTCAATATATATAAACTCTTTTCTCTTAATTTGCTTTCTGCTATTTGACGGGGAAAAGAAAAGAAAAAAAGAAAAAAGAAAATATGGCATATCCATCGTTTTCTGGTAATTGTATGGTTCTGACAATACTACTGGTGGTTTTGTCCGGTTTGCCTTGTGAAGCTCAACTTTCTGATAGAACATTCTATGACAGGAGATGTCCTGCTGCCCTTAATACTATAAGGGGAGCTATTAGGACAGCCGTCTCTCGTGAGCCAAGAATGGCTGCTTCTCTAATTCGCCTCCATTTCCATGATTGTTTTGTTCAAGTAATGTTTAATTATGTTCATAGATAAATTTATCCATGTTATGACCTTGATGATCCTTAATATAATTATAGTTTTCGTATGATATTGCAGGGTTGTGATGCTTCAATCATGTTGGACGATACACCTACAATGATGGGCGAGAAAAATGCGATCAACAATATCAATTCTGCCAGAGGATTTAATGTCATTGAAGATATTAAGGCAGATTTAGAGAGTCAGTGCTCTAGAACTGTTTCTTGCGCTGACATTCTTGCTGTTGCTGCTCGCGATGCATCTGTTGCTGTAATTATCTTTATTTAATTTCTTTATTAATCTAGTAATTAGCTTTCATCAAAATATATTTAATAATGTGACCTCTATATATGTATGGAATATAGATTGGAGGACCAACTTGGGCAGTGAAGCTTGGAAGAAGAGATGCTACTAACGCAAGCGTAGACCTAGCTAATGATAATCTTCCTCGGTTTACAGATTCTCTGCAAAAGCTGCGTGATTTGTTCATCAGTACTAAACGTTTAACTGAAAGAGATTTGGTTGCCCTTTCAGGTTCGTGTCAATTTATTTGGTTTATGTGTGGATTTTTTTATATATATATAATAAGATGGCTAAGATTTCATTTGGGGCATGGATATATGCATGCATACAGGAGCACATACAATTGGGCAATCAAGATGTTTCAGCTTTCGTGCAAGGGTTAATAGCAATGAAAGTATTGATCCTGAATTTGCTAGAAGTCTGAGAGAAGACCTTCCATGCCCAGCTGATGGCTCAGGAAATGAAAACCTTGCGCCGCTTGATCAAGTGACTCCCAACAGCTTTGATAACAACTATTTCAAGAATCTTGTCGAAAGAAAGGGCCTTCTTCAATCAGATCAAGTGCTTTTCAGTGGTGAATCTACAGACGCCATTGTTAATGAGTACATTAAAGATGGCTCTATTTTCAGAAAAGATTTTGCAGCTGCCATGGTGAAAATGGGAGATTTTAGCCCCAAAACTGGTAATCAAGGGCGAATAGGACAGTTTTGCAATGTAGTTTAATTGATTTCATCACTGATCAATGCTTGATTGTTTTCTTGATTATTAATTTGTTCTTATTGTACTCTTTAACAATAAAAATATAGTGGGAGAATAAGCATAAATATATGAAGCTTGAGCAAGATTTATTTCTCTCTCAGGAAGCATAGATGTTTCTACTGTTTTTAGATGAAATAATAAAATTTGTATTTTTATCTTTCTTTTTTGTGATTAAAATTTTCAAATGGCAATTAGATTAATTTTAAGTTTCAAATAATGGTGACTAGAAATTCAAAAATTACAATCTAGTATTTCTAGATGAAGTGAGTGAAATATATGTTTATATAAATTTTTAATATATATTAGGCACGTGTCTTAAACACCTAACAATTGTAATTAATTGTAATTAACAATTAATTAAAGGATTTTCGATTGATATTGTGTAAGCATGGTTTTGAGGGTAAATGTAAGTCCATTTCTATTGGTGTCTTTATTTTTTCTCCCTCATGGACGCATCGTTAGCTCTCTGTGAGACTTTTTTTTTTTTTTTTTCTTCCTCCAAGAATAATATGCATCTTTAACTATTGAATTCATTTATATGAGTAACAGATATATATGACCAGAACGTGACAAAGCAAGGAGCAGGAGAGGCTCACAGAGCCTCTCATGTATTTTATTTTTTATCTGCCCAACTTGGTTTTTCATTGAGGGATACGCAATCCAAATTAGAAACTACACGGAATTCAAACTACAACTTGCTTACAACAATGGGATTTTGCTTATTTATTATGTTCAGTATAAAAAGAATTCTTCAACATTATTATCAATCTTTGATTTTACTTTTCTCAGAGAACAAAAATCTTTGATTTTACGAATGTTTTCTTCTTCTTTTTTTTTTTTTTATTTGAAATTTACCAAAAATTTAATAGAATTTACAAATGAATTATAAACTATAATAATGAATACCAAATGATGAAAGTTTTTATAATAATAATAAAAAAAAACTCAAATTCAATTTATGTATACCCTCATTTCATGCATTCTTAAATAATAATGAGGTCATGAAGTAAAATAAACTTAATGCAGAAAATAAAATTCACTTTTTTTTTTAAATTAAATAAAAATGTATCTAATCTTATATTTATAAGTAAAAAACTACATAATATAATTATAATATTAAAAATAACATTTAGATACAAATAAAAAGTATTTTTATATTTATTACTTGAAAGATAATGCTTGTTGATTTATTTATTCTAACAAAAAAAGTCCAAGATCAAGAGCATTAATTAAAGGAAGACCCGGAAATTAATGAAATCTCAAAGAATATTAATATGAGACGAACACATGGGGTACAGGTCACAAAATTTTGGGACAGGGCCCTATATAAATAGGATACAAGGCTTGTCATTCTTCATTCCCTTCTCTTAGTTCGTTTCTACTTAGTTCAATACACACTCTCTTGAGTTCTATACATCGGTTTTGTGTTATACATTAAGATATAGACACCTTAAGCAAAAGGAAAAAAAAAATGGCTTCTCGTTTATTTTTTTCTTGCATGGTTTGCACCATCTCTTTGATAATGATTTTCTCAAGCTTGCCAAGTCAAGCTCTACTTTCTGATGATACCTTCTATGTCTTGACATGTCCTATTGCACTTGCTAATATAAGTTTCGCAGTTAATCAAGCTGTCCACGATGATCCAAGAATGGCTGGGTCCCTTATTCGCCTTCATTTCCATGATTGCTTCGTCCAAGTAAATAACTTGATTTTAATATATAATAATTGCCTCTAGAAAAATACGATAATTTTATGGATGTTTTAATGTAATTTCAGGGTTGTGATGGTTCAATCTTACTGGATGACACGCCCTCGATGATTGGAGAAAAAACTTCATTCTTCAATGTAAATTCTATCAGAGGATATGATGTCATCAACAACATCAAGTCTCAATTGGAGAGGTTATGTCCTGGAGTTGTTTCTTGTGCTGATATTGTAGCAATAGCTGCTCGCGATGCGTCGGTTGCTGTAAGTGCTTTATAAGGTTCATAAATTTGCCAAGAAACTAGTTCTGAGTAGGTAATGTATGTCTATATATTAATATCGTTTATATAAATATATATAGGCTGGTGGACCAACATGGTCTGTAAATCTTGGAAGAAAAGACTCGCTCACTGCAAGTCGAGATATAGCTAATCAGAACTTACCCCGGTTTACAGATTCTCTCCAACAATTGACTGATTTGTTTGCAAAAAACAATCTAACTGCAAGAGATATGGTTGCCCTTTCAGGTTTATGCTCGAACAACAAGTTTTAATCGTAACTTCAATTGTATATTTGTTGATGAGATTGAGATTAATAAGATGAAAATACTTACCTAATGTCATATTTATAGGAGCGCATACGATTGGAAAAGCACAATGTTTCACATTCCGTGACAGGGTTAATAGCAACGCGAGTGACATTGATCCTGAGTTCGCCAGAAGTCTAAGAGAAGATCTTCCATGCCCAGCAAATGGTTCAGGAGACACAAACCTTGCATCGCTTGATTCAGTGACGCCTGAAGCTCTTGATAACAACTACTACAAGAATCTTGTTGCTAAACAGGGCCTTCTTCAATCAGATCAGATACTTTTTAGCGGCGGATCTACAGATACCATTGTTAGCGAATACGTTGCAAACCCATTAACCTTCGCTTCGGATTTTGCAGCCGCTATGGTGAAGATGGGAAATATAAACCCTTTAACTGGTACTCAAGGAGAAATACGACGAGTTTGCAATGTCGTTAACTGATATGCTCTTACTATTATTATACACTGTGTTGTAATAAAAAAATGGTGAGGGATTTAGCGAACATGTGTTAATTCCTCTCCCACTGTTCCTACGTTGTTGTAACTTGTAACATGTAAGTTAATTATGTCAATTATTTTAACATTAATAAAGATTTTAAATTTTGTCAGCATACAGTAAACACATTTATTGAGAAATAACTTATTTTTTCTGTTCCCATATTCATCAATTTTTCTTTTCAATAAACCCTAATTTGCTATTTTCTTTTTTTTTTTCGCGAGAACCTTTTACTTTAGTAGACAACTTGAGCACATGACATGAATATATTTTGGATTTGAGTTGACCCAAGATTACGCTATTGACGTATAAGGAAGTAAGGATTATTATTCTCTAATTAATTTCACGATTAGCCAACTCAAAACCATTCAAAATATCCGATTTTAGGAAATCAATTCTTAATTTACAAAATCTAATAGGTATAATTATAAGTATGTTCGCATCAGCATATTTGTGTTTCATTGTAAATTCATTCCATCGTGAATATTTTATCCTTAACAATAAACATATTTAGTAAATCACATAATGTTTAAAATCTGGGTTTTGATTTCACTGTACAACTAATAAAATAAGGAAAGATCAATATTTTCATATGGGTTCTTTAATTAATTTTTTTCAGTTTTTAATTAAACTGTATTATGACCCTTTTTATTGAAAAATATGCTTTTTATTAAAAAAAATAGATTAATCTTCACATGTTATCAAAGACCGAAATCATCCAAATTCATTAAAAGTCATTCTAGATATTAAATTTTTTTAAATACTTGAGAATGAGCGTTTTGTCTTCCTTTATAAAACTGCTAATGTAAATCTGAATTAATCAGGCGACTGAATCATTAAAAAAAAAAAAAAAAAAGGATTATACTCAAAACACCCCATTAAAAACCTCTTGAAAGTCAAACTGTATTATGACTTTTTGTTTTCTAGAAGTTGTCGTGATTGTCAAATGTCAACCATAACCAAGCAAGCCATTATATGTATATTATTGCTATTTTAAAGATGGGAAAGAACATAAGCAAGCAAGTGGATATTTTGACATACATAGGAGTCTGAAAAATGTTTATCTAATGAAGATCTATAAACTTGTCAAAATAATAAATTTTTTAAGTTGGAAAAATATTTACAAATATAAGATCATAGGATTTTTAAATTATTTTTTAATTTGAAAAAAAAAAATCAAATATTGATTGGGATTAAAGTTCATTAGTTGACTTGAATATATAAATAATTAAAACGCTGACTATCACACGTAAATTTTGTTTAATGTAAAAAACATTCTATCGAAACGTACAAATACAATGTCAAAGGATTGCTATGAAAAATTTGAGTTTACTTGCTTTTATGGTGTATTGCACTTATGGTCCACTCCACACGATGCTTATTCAATCAATTCAACGGCTCAAAAGACAAATTTCATCAGCAAATTGACATAATTAATTTTATTTCTAATCTTACCATAAAATATAAAAATTCTTAATTTATTATCAAATCTCCGTGGTGTGGGTCCCACACCAGTCCTGAAAATATAGTAGATTCCTTACAAAATACTATGAGAGAATAATTAAGCCACTGCCATTATTAACTTGAGGGTTTATGAAGTTATCTACGTGTTGGTTCGTGTCTCATGCAATATTTTAATCATGAAACCGCACAAACATTCCTCTTCCTTGTTCCTTCTAAAAGCATGCAATGCAAACATTGCCCATGCCCCTATTATTTTATTATTTAAATAAAATATAGCTTTAGTTTATGATATTTAAAAAAAGCCAATTGGGGATGTAGCTCAAATGGTAGAGCGCTCGCTTTGCATGCGAGAGGTACAGGGTTCGATCCCCTGCATCTCCAAAACCCTTGATTTTTTATTTTTGTTTTTTTCGAAAGTGTTGCTGGGTGAGGATTTATTTATAGCTTCAGCAAGATTTATTTATTTCCATTATTTCATTCTTTGTTGTCCTTCAATATTACTTAACGTGACATACATTATCATATCATTTGAACAAAATATTTTCAATTTTCGACCACACACAACTGTAAATATGTGTTTGCCACTGCTTTAGTATTAGAAAGTTCTTGCTTCAATATATGTGTTTTCATTTTCTTTTTTTTTTTCAAATCAAGGAACTATTTTATTCAACTACTTAATATATAATAATATATTTTTAAATAAATGAGAAAATTAAAATAATTATTTGAGAGAATCTTCATTTTCTCAATTAATTATTTTTTTAGCCTATTACGTTGAGCCAAATCAATTTATTATGCGCTGTTGGATATATGTTTATTTTAGTCTAATCATAACAAATATTGTTTTTTTGCTTTTCATCACTTGACGGAATTAATAATAGCAAATCAAAATTTCTATAAGTAATTAGTTATTGATTAAAAATTTAAAATTTTTATGAAATATATTTTATCTAATTATTTACAAATCAACTGTCAGTTAGTCTTTTCATTCAGACAGTTTTTAACTTTTTCAAAAGAATTAAGAAAATTGATTATATCATTTCAATTTTTTAAAAAACCAAAATAGGAGTAATTGGCTAAATTACCATTTAAAATATCATCTAAATAAAATAAAAAAATTGTCAAGTCTAATTAAACATGAAATGGCTGAATTAAATGTTTAAAATTTTAATGCTTCTAAGTTCTAATATTACAAATTTTGCATAGTTTTAATATAAAATTCACAAATTAATAAAAGTATTCTAGAAAAAAAAAATTGGAATCAACTAAAATTGAACGAAAAGGAAATAATTATTTTTTGACAATTAGGGATTAGAGCATGTAGAAAGAATCCAAACGCAAAACGCAATTAAATTACACCGAGATACGATCAAAAGTCTAAAAAGGCCGCCACTTTTACGACTTTGATTTTTCCTAAGATGGTCTAACCATTAATTAATCATTGCCATTTTAACTAAACAACAAATAAGATAAGAGAGCGTAGTTAGCTGCATCTTCCCATGCACTTACGTAGTGGGGCCAACTGTGGGACATTGGGACCCATCTGAAAATATATATCATATCAGCAGATATTATAGAAAAGACATGATATATGGACACACCCATACTTGGAATTAAGGTAAATATTTCTGATAATATGCTCAAATTTATTTTATATCTGTAATATATTAATTAGAAAAATTCTAAATCTTAATCACCAAGTTTTTCTACTTGTAAGCAAATCAAAGGAACATACACTGCAGTCCAAGCAGGGAATAGTTTATTTTAATAAATTAAATTAAATTAAATCTTTGATTTATTCGTATTAAGCGCAAAGACCAGAACTATATAGAAAGCAGAATACGTAAAACCAAGCAATACCCTAAAAATGAATTTAGAAATAAAATAAGACCCAGAAGAAAATTCATTTATCTGACTTGGCAAACTCTATTCATTAAATGCTGTAGGACTTTCAGGCAGCCCCTTAAAGAAAAGGTCACACAATTCTTGGACAAGCCAGTATAAATAGGATGTCAGGCTGCTTCTTCTTCTTCACTCAAAAACTACCCATTCAATAGCTTCATTCTCTTCTCTCTTATTAGTTCTTTACAAAATTTCTGATATATTAACTAATATTAAAGACAAACTAAAAATAAACATGGCCCTTCATTTATCTTCTTCTTGCATGGTTTTAACAATAATGTTAATGATGTTCTCAAACTTGCCATGTCAAGCACAACTTTCTTCCAACTTCTATGACGGTACATGTCCTAATGCATTAAGTGCTATTAAGACAGTTGTTGATTCAGCAGTTAATAGTGACCCAAGAATGGCTGCTTCGCTCATTCGCCTTCACTTCCATGATTGCTTTGTTCAGGTAATTATTTAGTGCATTCGATATACTTTCATTTACATCTTGAACATGTTTTGGTGATTGAACTAACGAGCGTTTCTATTGTAGGGTTGCGATGGCTCAGTCTTGCTGGAAGATACAGCCACGTTTACCGGCGAGAGAACTGCCCGAAACAACGCTGGTTCTATTAGAGGGTTCGGTGTGATTGATGATGCCAAGTCTCAAATAGAGAGTATATGTCCTGGAGTTTTTTCATGTGCTGATATTCTTGCAGTTGCGGCTCGTGATGCTTCTGTCGCTGTAAGTTGCTACTATAATCTTCCTATTCGATCGCCAGAAATTGAGAAACGTTTATATCTAACCATCTTTTGTACGTCAAACAGGCTAGTGGACCATCATGGACAGTAAATCTTGGAAGAAGAGATTCTACCACTGCGAGTCTAAGTGAGGCTAATAGCGACCTTCCTGGATTTACAGACAGTCTTACAAGGCTTATTTCTTTGTTCGGTGAGAAAGGATTGAGTGAAAGAGACATGGTTGCCCTTTCAGGTTCGCATTGCTTAAAATTCTTCTTCTTCTTCTTCTTCTTCTTCTTCTTCTTTTCTTATTATAATTAATTAGATGGCAAAAGACTAAAGAACTCATCTGAAATAATACAGGAGCGCATACTCTAGGGCAAGCAAGATGTTTAACATTCAGAGCCAGGATTTACAGTAACGGAAGTGACATTGATCCCGACTTTGCGACTACCCGACAAGGAAATTGTTCATCTGATACTAACAGCGGAAGTGGAAATCTTGCACCACTTGATTTGGTGACACCAAATACTTTTGATAATAACTATTACTCAAACATTATTGCAAGAAGAGGTCTTCTTCAATCAGATCAAGTACTTTTCAGCGGCGGATCTACAGACAGTATTGTTAATGAGTATAGCTCAGACGGTTCATCTTTCAGTTCTGATTTTGCAGCTGCTATGGTAAGGATGGGAAATATTGACCCTCTTACTGGTACGCAAGGAGAGATTCGAAGGATTTGTACTGCTATTAACTAATTATGAAATGAATCATTCAAGTCTTGTCTTAGTGTTTTCTGCAATAAATAATGGAAGATCAAATATCTTCTCGTTTATGTAATATTTCAATTCAAGTGTATATCTTCTTGGATTTGTTTTTTCTGAAATGTTCTCGTGAAATGGGAAGCTTTTTGCATATTTTAGTAAGCTCAACTAACTGTAACGTAATCAAATCAAATTTTTTAAACAAGACGTTGAACATTAAATTAAAAGATTAATTGAATAAAAAATAAAATTAAATCTATTAAATGTATACATCAAATGCAAATAATGCAAGACCACCATATTATGACGACTTACAGAAAAAGTATTTTTCCTTATCTGATTGATTATGTTTGAAAATGGAAAAACGGCACATCTACTCCAACTGTACTCAATAAATTAAGGAATCTTCACTGAATCATACTATTTCGTATGCTGGATAAATAACGTATATAGTTGACCACAAGATTGACCTTCTTATCTCCAAACACTAATTTGAGTTATAAATATAAAATATGTATAGTTTTTGTCTTTTTAGATACTTAGACTAGAGATATACGAACATTCAACGTATATATACTACTAACCCATATTGATACTGAATTTCCATTTTTCGCATGTTTTTAACTGATATTGATACCTGAAGCAGCTGAGTGTCATCGATCGCTATATTCTTGCAATAGCGGAGAATCGAATAGCGAAGTTACAGCTTTAGGTGAAGAGACACAGCGAAACCTTTAAGTCTTATTGTGTTGTTTCCGAACAACAATCATTCAGTATGGCCGGCAAAAAACTGTTAACCGGTGTGCTAAGAGTTATATTAATATTCAAATTTTGTATGCTTAATTCTAAAGTTGACTCTTTTTTTATTTTGTCAAAATGATATCAATCTACAGTAAAAGGGTAGAGTGAATTCTGTAGAATACTATGTTACTGTCAAAGTAAATTATGTTCAAATCTTGCTCATAAATAGACAGGAAAAATTATGTAAGATGCCAAACTAGAAATTCAACAAGTGACATTTCTTATAAACACCCAACTAGTGATTAATTAGTTCCAAAGCCTACAATTTTGACCCTTTTAGAGATTGACGTTTGCCTAACTAACGACAACTTGGCATTTCGTTCAAGGAATAATATTACAGATTCAGCATCAAAGTCCAACCACACTACTTCAAATTTTACTTGTGCACTTCACAAATCAAACAAGAGGGTCTACTCTACTGTTATCCTGACCTTGATTAATAATATTCTCAACTCGATAATTATAGCGGCAATCATGCATGTGATAATTACATTTATTGCATTTTTCTTTTTTTACAAATTCTATCATTTTTTATTTTTTTTCTTAGAGGAAATATTTTTTTATTGTTTGGTCGTTGTGTTATCTGTATACTTGTTTTCCTTACCGCATGCAGCTCTAAATTTGATATTCTTCATCCAATCAAAAACCCAAATATTACAGAAATTATTAAAATTTTCCACTTCCAAATGGATTATCTTCAATCAAACTATTCAATCAAAATTTTTTCAGGAAATACATTTTATGTAGTGATTTTACAAAATAATTATATTTTATTATATACGTAGCACGCATAAATTATATTTCAAGGTCTACGCTAGCTAGTATGTATTAAATACCTTTCCAGAACAAAATACATACGTCTACAGTTTGAATTTAACTTTTTTTTTATTGTTATTATTATGTGGTTGGAAATTAAACAGATGGGCTTTGATTATCAAACAGCATTTAATGTCGTTGGCTAGTAGCATAATCATCGAATGCCTATCTTTTGGATAATCTTCTTTTTTAGGTTGAGTAAATTCGTAAAATTTCTTATTACTTCAAACAAATTTGTAAAATGTTAAAATAAATACGGGTCTGAATAACTCGTGCAAGTATATAAAATTAGTATAATGACCGACTAATTTTCTTTGAAAATCTACAACTGCATGTAAAAAGAATCGAACAGAAAAAAGTTAGGTATTTTTGAAACATTCTAAAAGCTCAAAGAAACATATTTTTAAAAAAATAAAAAAAAAAGTAAAAGGGTCTGAAAGTCACTTTCTGACTTTGTTTTTTGGAAAAGCATATCTAATTATTGGTTTATAATATATGAATTGAATCAATCAATCTTATTCAACCATAAATTGTTTATTTACAATTTAGAAGAGCACATAGGAAGTGGTCCTTTTCACCAAGAAACGCGGAAACCATAACCAATTGCAGAGAAATGGACATGGCGCGTTGTTACCTTAAATATATATATATATATATATATATATATATATATGAAAGTGAAAATAAAGAGAAATCATTTGAGTGTTAGGAAATCATCCATGCTTAAAGATATTCTGATAATTGAATAAAGCAAGTCTTTCCTGTTTTTTTATTTCAATTGTTATCTTCTTAATTAAATTACTGCTTAAATAGTTAAGTATTTGTAAGGATTCTAATCTTATTTCATTAATTTTTCTTCTTGTTCATTTTCGTTTTCAGGGTTATTTATGTACTTTCTGAATCTTTAAATTTTAATCTCTTTAAATCACGTTCTAGATAATAATAAAATTTGCAAATACGGTACCGTTATTTATTATTAAAGCAAAAAGGGAATAGTTAGGCTCCTTGCACTGTGTTTGACAAAAAATATATAAATATTAAATGCTGGACTTTTGGAGCAGTTCTTTGGAGAACAGGTCATGGAAATTCTTCCAACTGACACTATAAATAGAATATCAACGCTATGCTTCTTCTGCACTGCTAATATCCATATCGAATAGCTTCACTCTCTTACACATATAGCATTCTCTCGGGTAAGGAGAAAAATTTGATAAAACTACAAATGGGTTATAGTTCATCTGTTTCTTGCATGGTTTTCACAGTATTACTGGTAAGCTTGGCATGTGAAGCACAGCTTTCTTCAAACTTCTATGACAAGACATGTCCTAGTGCCCTAAGTACTGTAAAGGAAGCTGTAGCTAAAGCCGTCTCCAGTGAGCGGAGAATGGCTGCTTCTCTCGTTCGCCTTCATTTCCATGATTGCTTTGTTCAAGTAAGATTAGTTACTTACAATATTTATAAATTTTGTAACTGAGAGTTCTACTGTAACTATAATTTTATTCTGTTGCAGGGTTGTGATGGTTCGGTTCTGTTAGATGATACTTCATCAATGACTGGCGAGAAAACTGCTCGCAACAATGCCAATTCTATTAGAGGATTTAACGTTATTGATAATATCAAATCCCAAGTAGAGAGTAGGTGTCCTGGAATTGTTTCTTGTGCAGATATTGTTGCTGTAGCAGCTCGCGACGCATCTGTTGCTGTGAGTTATCTCTAATCGTTATGTATCGTTTTACATTTGGATTAGCTGTTTTAATAATTGTTAGCTGCGTACCGACAGCTCCTGATAATATCTTTCTAAGTAAAATAAAAACAGGCTGGCGGGCCATCATGGACAGTGAACCTTGGAAGAAGGGATTCAACCACAGCAAGCAAAACTCTAGCTGATAGCAACCTTCCTGCATTTACAGACAGTCTCGATAAACTAACTTCCTTGTTTAGTAGCAAAGGTTTGAGCCAAAGAGATTTGGTTGCTCTTTCAGGTTTGTGCCTCAAGAAAATGATTCAATTGAAAATCTCTCTATGTTTATTTAAGATGGCTAAGGATATATTTTTCATTGGATTACAGGAGCACATACAATAGGGCAAGCAAGATGTTTGACATTTCGCAGTAGGATTTATAGCAATGGAAGTGATATTGATGCTGGCTTTGCAAATACTCGCAAGCGCAATTGCCCGTCTGATAGTGGCAATGGAGATGGAAATCTTGCACCACTTGATTTAGTGACACCAAATAATTTTGATAACAATTACTACAGAAATCTTATTTCTAAAAAGGGCCTTCTTCAGTCTGATCAAGTACTTTTCAGCGGCGGAGCCTCAGATAGTATTGTTAATCAATATAGTAAAGATGGTTCAGTTTTCAGATCTGATTTTGCATCAGCTATGGTGAAAATGGGAAATATTAGTCCCTTAACTGGCTCTCAAGGAGAGATACGCAGGGTTTGTAATGTCGTTAACTAGTTGATGCACAAAGAACAATTCAAGTGTCAAATGTTATTACTGTCACAACCATGTTTTTTAGTACTATATATAGAATTATGTGCTGGTGGAATAAATAGTGGAAGAAGAGCTTAAGCTAGAATCTTTCCACTCGAGGCATCATCCTACTGCCTCATTGTATTTTCAATTGAAGTGTGATTGATTAAGTCTTTCTTTTTATTATTTCTTTTGTTTTCAGTGTAATCAAGTCTTCCTTCGAAAGCATAATGAAAATCCCCTGTATACTATTGAGCAAAAGTTAATTTTACAAGTTGTACAGGAGTAGCTAAAATTGAAAGAAAATACTTGTTTAGACCGGATCCATAAATCCACTTTTTTAATAAAAATTTATATTTTTCATTTTTCATTTGTTCTGATCCATACGTAAAGTCGCAGAGTCATGTACCCTGTCTAGATGAATTTTTCCAATAGTGAAAAGCATGTATAATTTACGCCTTGTTCCTGTATTGAAAAGCTCCTATTCTACGAGGTTTACAATTAAATTATAGTAGGTATAAATTTTTTTAAGAAAACTGGTAACAAGTAAATCCGTGTTAATGGATTGGGCACCTAACATTCTATACTGTCCTTGGCCCCATAATAGTCCGGCCCATTTGCTCCTTACTAGTAGACAAGAACGCACTCAACTCTTTAATCGCGCAACTCAACTGCTCGAAATTAAGAGTGTGAAGGAACGCCAACTCCTAAAATGTTGCAGGCTTTAAAAATTGAGTAAGGTGACTCCTTTCTCTGATCACAAACTATCCATCTCAGGAACACTTCACAAAAGCAACTAAAAGCTCCGTCTCAAGAACCCTTTACAAAAGCAATTAAAAAGCAGCATTATAAATATTTGATCGCTTCCTGTTTCTATAGTAATTCAGTTAAATCAGTGAAGTTACCACAAAATGGATTTCACCCTAAAGAACCCTTCTGAACATCCAAAAAGAACTGATGTTTACATCAAACTACCCCAATTACTGCAATACTAAAACAGAATACAATTGCTGTCTTATGATGCTTTGGCTGTTTCACGAACTAGGGCAAGCTTAGCCAAAAGGCCACACAGCTGAAGATAGGAACCCACACCATCACAGATTCTCATATGGGCAAACCCAGTTTCCTGCAAACTCAGGAAAATTGAGAAAGAAAAATGTCATGAGAACAACTTAGATTGCCAGAAGAAGGAAATATTAAGCCTGGATTGCTGCATTTACCTTCATGAACTCCAATTTCAAATATTCAGCCATGTCATAATTCTTTATGATACGAAAAAGGGTTGTAATTATATCAGTGGGAGAATAGCCCAAATCATACAGCTGCTTTAGACCAGAACAAGCATCATCAAATTTTCCCTCAATCACCTGGCGAACCATATTCTTTACATGCAATGGGTGAGGCTGATCACAGACCTGAAAAGACACCAAAATGCTAACGAGTTACCACAGCACATAATGATTATTAATACCAACGCTAATGGCTGATATTTCAACTACTAACCTTGAAAACATTTTCCTGGTTGACAAACCGGAATCCACTGTGAGTAGCTTGCAAGTTATTCAAAGCTTGCCTCATATCTCCATCAGCAGTGAATATAATAGCTTCAAGGCCTTCAGGAACATATGGAACCTTCACTTATTACAAACACAGGTCAATATTCTTGCACCAGCTTTACAAAAACAAATTACAAAATAGGTCAGGTCTACAATAGCACTATGGTCTTGAGAATATAAAGTTCTATTAACCACGTTAACCAGTGCCTTCCATGTGTCAATGACAGTAGGTCTGGGGTGCTAATAAGCTTTTACCTGAAATTTCGGCTTTATCAAACCTTTATCATCTCCTACTTTATGCATTTTAGACATCAATTCTCAGTTTCAAAAAAAAATAATTGAACATGATTAGACAGTTGTCACTTCCCCAGCTCACCACCACATTTTCAGTTGATTATCCTACAGCTTATCAGAATGGGTGATTTGACAATTAGAGTCAGTAAGATTGCCATAACCTGCCTACTGAACATTTTTGGATCTTTCAATATTCATGCAACAGGTTTCACAGCTTAAATTTAGGGTTTCATCATTATTTTCAGTCAAGTAACAGCTAATTGTCATGCCCCCTTATCAAGAACGACATTTCACTAGATTAATATGATAGTTGATGAAAGCTCAGAGCCCTCTTCGGCGAATTCATGATGACACTATACCAAGAGAAGGAAAGATCTTCTAAAACAGCATCACAAAATAATCAGGAATGATAGTGTTAGTTAAATGAGATTTTCTGCTGAAGAAGACAGCTTCTGATAAAATAAAGCATATGAATAGATTTAATCAGAAAACAAAAATTGAAAAACAAATCAGATGGTTATGCCAATCATAAGAGGTTTAATCTGGCAAAAAAAAAAAAAAAAAAAGAATATAAATCAAGAAATGGCATAAAAACTAAGCTTTTGGGCAGCGTAAATGGATGTGGCACAATGCAGAACCATAAATTGCCTACCTTTTCTGCTTCAACTACTACCATGAGACGACCAAGTATCTCTTGATCAGATAATCTTGAAAACCGAACTAGTGCACATCTACTCTGAATAGGCTCAATGATTTTAGAAGAAGTGTTGCATGCAAGGGCAAAACGAGTGGAATTTGAATATATTTCCATAGTGCGCCTCAGGGCTTGTTGCGCTCCAGATGTCATGCTGATGTTTGTTTATTGTGAAACAAGCCCACATTCACAATCATGATGACCGTCAAACGACAAATGAGGTAAAAAGAATCAAACACCCAGACAATAAAAAAATAGTCACTTGAAATCTATCGATAACAGAATTACATAAATTGTAAACAAAAACTTTGTGTTCCTAACAAATATCTGGAAAGGGAGAGTGAAATTCTAAAGCTTTCACAAAAATGCGATAGAATAACACAAGATTATTATACTAAGGGAAGCAAGATGAAAACAGAATTAGGCATAAATCAAACAAAACACTGTCATCCACATTTACCTATCAGCTTCATCGAGAATTACAATTTTGTGT
Organism: Jatropha podagrica; assembly: GCA_947857235.1. NCBI lineage: Eukaryota > Viridiplantae > Streptophyta > Magnoliopsida > Malpighiales > Euphorbiaceae > Jatropha > Jatropha podagrica. The sequence continues at coordinate 157,329 of CANUEP010109917.1, forward strand.
CGTCCAGGAGGGAGTGTCACTTTCTTTTGTGCAAACATCTTGATTTTGTTCCTCACAACATCTATACCCCTGGCAAAAATTACAGAAATAATAGCAAAACTTGATAGCTAGTGACAAAAAATATAAAAAGATCAAATGCTATAAAATTTGTAAACCCACTTACCTGTCATCTGAAGCATTCAGCTCCAGAACAGCCTCCCTATAATTTGGTCCCAAAAGCTCATGTGCAAGAGCCAGTATACACGTAGTTTTACCAGTTCCAGGAGGACCCTGAACATACGAAGAAAAGTGCTTAGTAAAAGTTTAGACTCATTCAATTGTGAGCACATAAACCAGAAACCTTTATTAGAAGTTTTCGCATGAATTTAACAATAAACTAAACACATTTATCCTTTTAATTGGGAAAAAAAAGGAGGGCAGAAGAATCACAGGATATCTGAAATTCAAAATTATAGACAGTAGGGTTTGATAATTTCTTTTATAAGCACAATTGGCTAATATCCAATAAAAAAACATAAATGTAATATTTCAAGAAACAAACAGTTATGTATATTAAGAACTTGTAATTTGAAATTTAATCTAAAAACTCTAGTGAAGTAGGGTTTAAAGGATTTTCAGAGAAGTATGAAGAAGCAGACTTACTGATAAGATGAGGTTAGGCATGTTGCCGTCGCGAGCGATGACTTGAAGGCGGGAGACAGTATCCTCGTTGCCAACGATGTCGGCGATTTTGCTGGGTCTGTACTTCTCCACCCACGGAATGTCATAGCCGCTAGTGCTGTTACCAGCGGAGGAAGACGACGATGCCATTGTGTCAATATCGAGGATAACGAGAGTTCAAGGAAGTGAGAGAGGAGGAACTGAGGAAGGAAAAAGGACTGACTGTAACCCCGCCGTGGAACTGCTAAGACTATCCCTAAATGCCTTCAATTTGGAGGGAAATTGGTTTTTGGTTATACTCGATCGGTTCGCTTTATACTTCAACCAGACCGAGTTTGTGCGAACCGATCAGTTTTTGTTTTTTTTCCTTCCAGTGTTGCATTCCTAAAATCTCGAACAACGTTAACCAATCAGCCTGCACTGTAGCATTGAGAAAATGGATCTCACACATCCGGGGGTTTGGGGGGGAAAAAGTCGGAGGTTAATGGAGCAGAAAAAAAAAAAATCAAAAGATTTAGTAGTGAAATTAACAAAATATATTCCCTTTGTCACATAATTTTTATCCTTCTTTTTTTTATCTATTCTAAATTATTATATTTTTTTATAAATAAATAATATCTAAAAATTACTATTTTACTCATTGTCATCGAAACTATTATATTAATTGCTTGCATCAAATTCTGATTTTTATGGACTATAGACTTAAATTATAAATTTCAAATTTATTATTGAATCATTTAATTAGGCCTTTAAATATTAGAAACTCAATAATTCATTAATCAATTGTAGCTAAGTATATGGCGATGTTTGCAAAATACAGAAACTGCCCGTGTGATGCAGAATGAAAAGAAAGTTATCAAAATCTGAGCAGTTATTGGGACAATTGAGATATCGGTATGCTCGGTAAAATTAATTATTTTGATAGCTATTAATTATTTTAATGGCGTTTACTATTAACTGTTTGAATAATATTTCATGAAATGTTAAAATTAAACGTTACATAAGTTAACTTTTCATAAAAAATTAGCATAATTTTTAAAAGTTAGTCTAAACATTATGTTACCGAACAACTTTTAAACAGAATTCAGCGTTTTGACTAGTCAAAAATCTAAAAAGTTACTAAAAAATTGTTGCCGAATATAGCCATCATGTAGTAGGGGTGTGCAAATAAACAATTCTAAATAGATTTTATTTGAAATTAAATCAAATTGAAATAAGTTTATAAATAGAACCGATCAGTACAATTTGATGCATAATCGTTTAATTTTACTCATAAAATAAGTGTTTCATAATGCCCTATCCAAATATTAAAAACGAAAAACGGAAACTTTTAGAAATCGAAACGCAAAAATGAATCACTAAATCAAAAATCGAAAGTAATTTTGTTTGGTTGGGTTTTTTTATTTTTTTTTAAAGATTTGATCATCCTTATCGTGAGCTTTAAGATGTCTGTACAAGCCAAGCTAATACGAGAAAGATGTCCCACTAATCAATTCCAAAAATTAAATTTAAAATAAATTAAATTACAATTTTAATTTCTCTTTTTAAGTATCTGTCAATTTTCTTTTCTCTACCACAATTATTATTAATACAATAGTTTAATTCAAGTAATCTCTTTCTTTTTACAAAGCTTTATACGATAGTGCTATCAATTTATTATGTAAAGTGTTTACTGTGATCCAAACTACTCAGTTCAAGCGAAGCAATTATTTTTACAGCTGTTCAAGCCGTCCAGTAATTGTTTCACATAGGGAACATAAATAGTGCTGAATTTTTCTTAACTATTAGATTTAAATATTAATTAACACGATTAATTATTATAAATAAATTATTGTTATTCAATTGATATATTTAGTTAATTATTTATTTTTTCTCTTTGAATTTTTCACGTATTTAAATTAAATGAAATATAAGAATATCTAATCTCAATGAAATAAATTTTAGTAAATTAAAAAATTAATATTTTAATTATATTATTTAATTAATTTATTAATTATAATTCTATTATAACTCATTTGATAGAATAAAAACTATTTAATGAAATACTTTATATTTGTTATATATTATTTATGATGAAATATTATTAGTTTAATTCGAACTCTATTATTTAATAAAAAATATTTAATTTATTTAAATATAAAAGACATTAATTATAGTGATAAAATAAAATGTCGTATCATCACTTGTATGATTTAATATGTTGCTATATAAATATCTCTACTTTATAAATTATATATTTATGATAATATATAATAAAGTGATAATATAATAAATTTTTTATTAATATATGACAATTTTTTCAGTATTATTATAATGATTAAATGGACAAATTATTATAATCATATTAATGAAATCGACCAAAATAAAAATTTATTATTTTATTTCTTAGCCAATTAAAATATAAAATGATTATCATTATAAAAATAATTATATCCCTTTTTATCTATCCGAATTCAATAATATAACCAACTAATTTAAAAATTCAAGTAAAAAGTTCAATTTTAAAATTCAAAATTTCAATTTTATTATTCCTAATTATGAATAATCAGCGTACAAAGGAAGCTGCCCGATGCACGTGAAAACTGTAATTGCAACTGTAATTAGCGTACAAAGTAACCTGATAAATAACAAAATCACTAAGCAGTCCCTACATTTTGTTTTCGATGAGCCTATGCGGGCCATCATCATCGTGAATTTATCTATCTCCACGCTTTCCCTTCATATTTTCCCACCCAAAAAAAAAGAAAAAAAGAAAAAGGAAAAAAGAAAAAAAATTTCCCAAAGAGAAAAACTGAACTACGATTTCTCAGTCCTAATCTCACGAGCATTCTTAGCAAGCATCGGTTCTTCGATCTGCAAATCTAGAAAACCATCTTGTCTATTTTCATGGCCTTAAGCTCTAATTAATTGTTAAATTCCGAAAATGTCCAACGGGACCTCCACAGTTACTATCAGGGTCCAAACCCCGACCCGATCCTCCGACGACATCGTCGATACGACGCCGTTGCTTTCATCTGGTTCAAATGTCGAATCCAATAGCAATAACGGTCGCCGACCCGTTCGCCGTCCATCCCTCCGAGACGCCGCGAGGTTTGTCCGTCGCGCGAGCAGCCGTCGCATGATGCGGGAGCCATCCATGCTCGTTCGTGAAACGGCCGCGGAGCAGCTCGAGGAACGGCAGAGTGACTGGGCTTATTCGAAGCCCGTGGTGATCCTTGACATCATATGGAACTTCGCCTTCGTGGCGGTGGCTGTCGCAGTTCTGATGTTGAGCAGGAAGGAGCATCCAAGTATGCCGTTGAGGCTGTGGATTATTGGGTATGGATTCCAGTGCGTGTTGCATATGGTTTGCGTGTACGTGGAGTATAGGAGGCGGAGGCGGAGGCGAGTGGGATTCGGTGGGATGGAGCGAGGGCTTGGAAGTGATGGAAACTCGAGTTCCGGGTCGAGAGGGGATTCTGGGGAATATATTACGTTGGCTCAGCTGGAGGATGATGGAACCAGGTATTCTTGCTAGTGAAAAATGTTATTTAATTGGAGATTCATATTGAATTGAGTTTTTTTTTTTTTTTTGGTTAAAAAACTGAATTCAAAATCTATAATTTGAGAATATAATTTAAGAATTGAGTTTGTTTGTTGCATAAGTTGGGTTATGAATTCACTGGCTAGGTAAATGATAACAGTTTGTTTTGGATGATACAAAATTCTAATCGGTAACTGGTAAAAACTCGTTGAGAGTATCCTGATTAAAAATGCATATATTTTTAATAGTTGAAAAAAAAAATGATTTAACCTAAGAATTGCAGATTTGTCTAACCAAATTTGATAAATTTTATTTTCCTTTTCTTTGTGATCCTTTTATTCAATGTTTTGTTGATCTTTGAATAAAACCCTAGTTTGAAATGAAAATGAGATATATTAGATTCTCGTGCGTATGGTTTTTTCAGTTTCTCATTTCTATCTTTATCTGCACAGCAGTGTTGCAAAGCATTTGGAATCTGCTAACACAATGTTCTCATTTATCTGGTGGATCATTGGGTTTTATTGGGTGTCTGCTGGCGGCCAAGCTTTGGCACGTGGTTCCCCTCAACTGTACTGGTTTGTTCTAAACCCTTTCTTCTATGGTTTGATGTTGAAGTGTTTTCTGGCAGTAGAATCTTACCGGTTGCAATGCACTTTCTTTTCTGCAGGCTTTGTATAATTTTTCTTGGTTTTGATGTGTTCTTTGTCGTTTTCTGTGTTGCTCTGGCATGTGTCATCGGCATTGCTGTTTGCTGCTGTCTTCCATGTATTATTGCAATCTTGTATGCTGTTGCAGACCAGGTAGCTCGCTCTTAGCTTGCACTTTACTATGTGCATGTTCTTTGTCTATTGAATTATCATCGCCTTGAGGACATCTTCTCTCCGAGACCTTTTTTCCTGTACCTGTTGTGTTATGGCTGCGTGCATGAGATGCTTTCTGAAAAACTAAAAACAGTGATATTGGAGTTTTATCTTTCAAAACTAAATATAACATCTGAACTTAAGATTTTACAGTGATTAGGGGTTTACATGTGAATAATATATGCACTGGCTCCTTAAAGCTGTCAAGTGCCATTCCTCCAAGTTTTTAGTGTCGCACATATATGAGAATGGATAGAGAGGAGTCTTTATGAGACAGAAGTACAATCTGGATAACTGAAATATATGAATCTGATATTAGAAATAATATTCAACTAAAACATTTGACAGGGTTAATTATGATGATAACTCTTGGTGCTTGGACATGATGATTGATGCTTATATAATTTTCTCGTGTTGCTTAAGGGGGGGAAAAGTTGCTGCTAAATTTAGCTATTTACTCAATTAACCAATCCCCCCCTCCTTTTCAGCCACTCAAACTAACTTTTTCAATATATTATTTTTTCTGGAGTCTATTTTGTCAAAAAATTCATAATTGATGCTCTCCTACCAGATCATCAAGGAGACTGTTTGAGTTTCTTAGGCATTTGGATGACTTCCTCAGCCATCCTACCCCTTTTTTCTCAACCTTTTAGGCCACACGTTCATTTAATGTCTTCAAGTGCATATGCTCTCCTATTGAAATTATCGAAGTTCCAACTCTCCTTGCAAGGAGGGAGGGGAGGTTATGGTAGTCCCTTTTGGTTTAGATCAAAATTTTTTGGTTCATGAATTTTGTGGCCAGGCATGGCTGTATCACCTTTATGGCCTTTTCTGCTTCAATTTTTAGTTCCCATGGTTGTGTTATGCAACTTTTAGTGCATTATAGTTATTTTTATCACAATTTATTCCATATTGTTTTTCTTTAATATTTTACCTAACAGGAAGGAGCATCTAAAGAAGACATTGATCAGCTCTCTAAATTCAAATTCTGTAAAATTGGTGATACTGAGAAACTTGTTAGTGATGCACAAGGGGGTGGAATAATGACTGAATGTGGTACAGATTCACCTGTAGAGCATGTCCTATCAGAGGAGGATGCGGTACCTCTTTCAATTCCTAGTCTTTTAATCTTGAATAGTTTGATGCATTTTTTCTTCCTTCTAAAATCACTTGATAGTAACCTGAATACACGAAGCATATTAGCCTTTCTTCTGTTTATGCTATCATAGACAAATCTCATTCATCATTATGTTCATGTACAAGAGCTTTTGTCCCGAATTAAAAAATACATGGTGACTATGAAGGTTTTGCCAACTTGTAGGAATGTTGCATCTGCCTTTCTGCCTATGATGATGGAGTTGAGCTAAGGGAACTTCCCTGTGGTCACCACTTCCATTGTGCCTGTGTAGATAAGTGGCTGTATATTAATGCTACCTGCCCACTTTGCAAGTACAATATCTTGAAGAGTAGCAACCGGGACAGGGAGGAAGTGTAGAATGATTCAGAATAAAGTTGCAAGTCCACAGACTTTGCATATGGGTCCAGCTCTCAAGAGTTTTTCAATGCACAGCATGCCATTAGACTAAATACACTGTTTTCTATTCTTCTTGTTATGATAATAGTAACTATGCTTGTTTTAGTGGTGGTGGTGGCACTGTTGTCTTCTTGCTCTGGCATGGAAATTGGCATGTGTATATTAGGGTTGTTCAGAGCATCTGATGCTAACTTCATTGGAGACACTTGTCTGTTTGTCTTCTCTTTCCTTTCCTGTTTCTTTAGTTAGGGGCCATATTATAGACTTATGTACACTGCTCTCCAAGTTTATTCCCCTGTTCTTAGCATTGGAGGTTTTTTTGTTTAAAGGATTCTTGTTGAATCTGTAAAAGGTGTTGTCAAAGGAATAAGTTAAGGTTTCTCGTCTGAAGTTATTGGATTGTATTGTTCTCTCATGCCATTCTTCTTCTTCTTCTTCTGGAACCTTTAACTAGAACATGCGAGATAATGTAATATTCTTGAGGGTCATGTATAAATTCCCTGTGTATAAATGCCAGTGTGATATGCATTGATTGGCATTGAAGTACAAGTAAAAGTTTAAATCGTCACTAATTGAATAAATGTTGCAATTGGTGCTGCACGTGTCAAATTACTTTAATAAAACCCCCTTTTCCAGTTAATTTATGAACACTGAAGGCGATGAGTGAAACAATTTGTAGCCTATAGCCAAAGGAAAAGTAAAAAATTAAGGGAAGAAAAGGAAAAGTTAAAAAAGTAAATTGTAGCCGACAGCCAAAGGAAGAGTTAAAAGTTAAAAGTAGAAGAAAATTCCCTTGAAAAAAAAAAAAAAAAAAAAAGAAAGTGGAAGGGAATTCTTCAAAAACATTTTTTTCTTTTCAATGGGAAAAAAGGACAAAATAAAAAGAAGAACAACGTCCTTTTACCGTCTTCTTTTTAGCGCTCCCCGAGATGTCTAATGACTAAAGAGCAGCAAGGCACTGCAGCAACGGCACCTCCGGTAGTCCTCCGTTTCTACTCTACACATTTACTTTACCCACTCCAAAGCCTCGTAGTATAGTGTGTAGATGGAGCAGGCTGCTCTTTTGCAGCGCTATCGTTGCGATCGCCGGAAGCTGTTAGAGTTTCTCTTATCTTCTGGTTTGATTAAAGAGCTCCGAACTCCATCCGGTCCCATCAATTCTCTCTCTGATATCGATTTTGATTCTGTCAGCGCCGATTATATTCTCCACTGCATAAAATCAGGTGACCAAAAGTTCCGTTTCCATTTCTATTTAGAAAAGTAGAAAACTAATAACTAGTCATTGCTCTGCTCGGATGCTGAATTTTTAAGAACTGTGTTTAGTGGCTGAATTTTTTAGGACTGTGTTTAGCGAATAATTCTGGTTCATGACTTGGTTAATTGCACTTTTTAATTTAATTTGATTTTTTTACAGGTGGCGTTATAGATGTCACTGAAGCGACTAACAAGTACCTGGACGAATCCTCTTATCCTGTTACGGTAATAAAAGCTTTTTATTATGATTATTATTATTATTATTATTATTATTATTATTATTATTATTATTATTATTATTATTTGTCATTGTTATTCACTCTCGCTTATATGTGTACATAATGTTGCTTATATATGCTTGAATTGCGATTGTGAAAATGATGTAACTTAAATTGCGGTTCTGATGTAGCTTTTTGTCTCGTTTTTGCCCATTTTTCAAAATAATTAAAATTGGAAGGAACATTATTATGATGGTCACAAAGTTTTGGCCTGTAATGGTTAATTATGAAATTTGTTAGAACTGAAATTGTGTTGTTTGGTAATGGAACTGAAACGGTATTTATTTTTCTGGGAATTTTTGGTGATATTCAAGAATGCTGTTGATACACTTGGTTGTGTGGCTTGGATTAAAGACAGAAGTAGTGTTTCGCACTATTTTTTGCATGAATTTGTGCTTGCCTTTAGTTTTAACTTTTGAGTATATATTTTATGAATTGTTTGTTGCAATGTTAAATTTCGGCAACTTTAACTTCTTCTCCTTCTCTTTTGGGATTGAATTTGCAGAGTTGTTCACGGATGAGGAACTCCTATTTTCTTGTTTCTGATCCAGATTTAGCTGGATCTCCTCCTAGGCGTGTGCCGCCTCCAATTAGTGTGCACCAAACCAAGAATGCATCACAATCGTCAAGTCGGATGGAAAGGTCACATGTTGAGAATGCCACAATTTTTGGGGATGAATCTAGTCCTAGATATAAAGTAGGAACACATGCTCCTGTTAAGCACATAAGAAACTCTGAAATTCCTCCACTTGGGTTACCAAGCCTGAACACAGGTATCAGTTAGTAACTTGCATTTCTTCATGAATTGAAAAATGAGGTAACATACAAACTAGAAATTGTGGTTGGAAAAATAAAATTGACTGTGCATCTCTTATCCCTCTTCCCCTTGTATGAAAATTGTTATATTTTCACAGCATTGGCATGTTATCCTTTGAGTAAACTGATACGTAACCTCAGGATTTTTGAAGGATTGTCTGATGACGACTTGCGAGAATCAGCCTATGAGTTATTGCTTGCATCTGTATTTATGTCTGGGTATACTCTCTCACTCATTCTCTTTGCATGTTTGCATGTGTTAATGTCTATTCATGATGTGCATGTATGCAGCTCTTTCTTACACTGGTTTTCTTATTATATTATGGGATTCTTTGGATGTAGGGTTGAAGGCAATTCAACTGACAATAGAAAGAAAGAAAAGAGTTCCAAATTTTTGTCTGGATCTAAAAGTAGAAGGGAAAAAATGCTTCCTCAATCTGAGTTTTTAGGAAGACACTCAGAGCTCTTGCAGACTGTTCGTGTTCAAATGCAGGTGAGGAGTAAGATCTCTCTTTTTCTTGTCTTTTTTGAAATTGAAGTGATGGTATAAACACTCAACAAATATATATTTCCATTTAATGCTAATATGCAATTTAAATGAACTTTTCGCAGTGCTTATTGTTTGTTTAGATCCAGTATTCCAAGAGCGCTCTTTTTGCCTTAATATGTACTTGTATATTAATTATTTTTGTACAGATCCGCATATAAAAGGCCTGACATTTGAGCATTTTTTTTCCAATGTTGACCAACTTTGGGAAATTGGACACAATAGCCAACCATTCAAATTTGGGATAAATGATAACATTTTATTACTCATTACAGACTAGAATATAAAAATATGTTTTTAATTTTTTTTTCTTTTCCTACCCTCTTCCCCCCTCTTTGCCTTCTCTCTTTATCCTTCCTTTATATTAACTTCTTATCATAATATTTGGAGGGTGAATTTCATTCTAGTTTCACAAATGCCTCTCAATAGACTCAGGCATGAGATTCATACCACAACTTAATACCATCTGGCATACGAAAGTGGCAAGTAATATTCATTTATTGCCTTCTCTGGTGGACTGTGGAAAATGTTAAGGTTTAGTATATTGAAGTGAAGTCCTTAGGTGTAAGTCTTCTTGAGTCTCTTCTTTCTCTGGAACTTGATTTCTTTGAGAATTGTGCACTGCTGTCTCTTTGGGCTTTTGACCAGAAAGGCTTCCAAGAAGCCTTCTACTTGATAACAGGGCTCTCAGACAGCAACTTGCATATTCCCTTAAGCTTTCTCTTCATTTTTTCCCAGAAAGGCTTGTTGTTTTATAAAGAGGAAAGAGGGTTGGGTATGGAGACAGAAAGAGAGACGAGAGGGAGGTGTTATTTTTTATGATCGTAGTTGGAAGGTATGAGAATGGGGTTCACATTCAAGGAATATAATTTTTGTATGGAATTTAGACGTACTTGGGCTCTCCAACTCTAGTAATAAGCTTGCTTTTGAGGTGTGGTTTTTTCAAGGTTTATATCTCTCGGTACTAGAGATGTCCACAATTGCAAAATTATATAACACAGGTGGTGACATAGGAATAGCAACATGCACGCCAAGACTAGGGAAGCTAGGGCATAATTAGTCCAGGTGGGGCCAGGACAACAGTGCATGGTGAGATTGTTGGTATCCGAGTTGTATGGTATGGGCTCTGGTTCCACATTGAAGGTGGACATTGACATGAAATCTATATGCTTTTGGCTTCCATCCTGAAAAACTAGATTTTGAAGCGTGTTTTTCCTTGTTTAAATCAATTCTAATTACTAATAGGATATCATTATTTATTTTCAATTTTGATAAGAAAATTAGTTGGCTAAAATTGGAACTAATTTCCAAAATCATATTGATATTGTCAAAATTGGAAAGTTTTTTATTTTGGTTTTTTGGCCATGTAAAATGGTAAAAACAAGTGCCCTAGCTTTTGGTTAAAGAAATGGATCAGAGAAAATTTTAATTAAAAAATTTGCAAGATCATCTTTGTTAACCCCCCTAAGAGATTACTAATATTTTTTAGGCCGTTAAGATTTGGTGTTTCTAATTTGGAGTTTCAATTTATTCTATTCTAAGCTACAAGTCAAAGTGGTTAAGCATTAAAGAGATTTCTATTTGCTCTGGAAATTGCTATCTTTTGATCTCATTGATCTTCCCTTAGAAGTTACTTAATAAACTTGCTCTGAAAGAGGGAAAAAAAACAATCACGTATAAATGTATGTTTATAAGTGTATTAATAAATAGAAAAATTAAGCTTCTGCATCTAATTCCTGGTTAGATTTTTATTTCAATTTCCAAAGTAAATAGATTTTCCTTACTAGATTTCAGAAGCAATGGATGCTTGCATCAGGCGAAATTTGATGCAATTGGCAGCGAGGAGAATGAATGGACAAATTGACCTTCCTCATGTTTCCCTTGGGCTCTTGAATGGAATTTTCAAGTCTGATTTTCGTAATGAAAAATCCTATGCGCAATGGAAGAATAGGCAGGTGTGGGTTAAATTTATTAGTTGATTCTGCTTTCTTTCCATAAATACCTGGTCTGACACCTTCAAGCATTCTTTATAATATGGCATAAAGATAGTCACCTGCTCCCATATTTGCAGAGATAGTGCTTCCTGGAGTTCACTGTGAACACGTTAAAGACAACAATAATACATTCAAATATGTGGATATGTTTAATAATAGTTGTCTTCATAATATGTATAACATATTAACTATTGCACTTTTCCGCATAAATTTTTAGAATGTTCCCATTCACTTTGAACTGCTGGTATGACATTTGAGCGTAAAACATGTTGTAACTTTTCCATTGTAGGGAAAGAGGGGCCCCATTTTTTTTTTTTTTTTGTGATGTGAGGGGGGGGGGGTGGGGGAAGGGGGGAGGGGGTGGTTTAGTCGTAGGCTGGGACATATTGGCACCATATTGTCCTATGGGCATGACAGTCCCAGTTGCTGTTCTATAATTTCATTGTTGAATAGATTTGGAATGGCCAGTCCATTCCAAATTATATTCGGGCCTGATCTTTGTGTAGTATGGTGTTGATTACTATGTGTGATAAAGGGATTAATTTTAGGAAAGCATTCTTTACGATTCATGTTAAAAGCTCCTCAGCTAGTTAACTATTTGGGTCCAGTTGCTCATAGTTATGAAGTTGTAACACTGTGTTTCTGTGGATGCTATATGGTGTTTGTGTGGTTCTTTAACTATGTGTACATATTGTTGGGGTGGGGTCGTCATTTGATGTAACCAGAAAATGAAATCTGAAGGTTTTCTAAGCTTTTAAAATTTATCACTCTGTTTGCAATTTTGCATGCAGGCAAATGTGTTAGAAGAATTTCTTTGTTTTTCTGCTAATATCATGACAACTGAACATCTAACCATTAGAAGCCATGTTGCAAAGATCAGAGATGAGAAAGTATGGTGAATTCTTGAAAACTAAATGATATTAGGTTAACATATTTCTCGTTCTTTATCTGTTTGTTTTCTGGATGCTATAGGAGTGGGATGATATAATGTCACCTTCAGAGCGCGTTTCAGTTCTAGCATCTCTTAGACAAGTTGCTGCAAATTTGTCATCTTTGTGTGGGCGATATGGCATCCAAGGTGAAACATTTTATTGGACAGCTAGCTATCACTTGAACATAAGACTTTATCAGAAATTACTTTTTGGTGTCTTTGATGTTCTTGATGAAGGCCAACTCATAGAGGTAGGTCCTTATCTTCATTATAGTACTGCAATTTTTACTGTGTCATTGTAGTTTGGTGTGAATGATGCTCAGTTTTGCTATGAAAATGCAGGAAGCTGATGAGTTCTTATCACTTATAAAATTAACCTGGTCTACATTAGGCATCACTCAAAAAGTGCATAATGCATTATATGGTTGGGTCCTTTTTCAACAGGTATATCTTATATCCATGCCTGTGATTAGAAATTGCATACCTTTTATGTGATAATCCCGTTGAACTCAAGAACTAAGATTGTAATAAATGAGGGCAGCTAGTAAATTAGAGTTTAGGTTTATTTCAGGACTTGAAAAGGTTGGGAATCTTGCAGATAATTACAGTTATAAAAGGTACAGATGGAAATTTAAATAAAGCTGGAAAAATCAAGATTGGAATTGTTTGAAGTGTAGATTGTATTATGATGAAAATTGCTTTTGTGTTCTTTTGGTTCCTTTAGATGCTAGAGTATCTCTAGGCATCATCCATTCGAATTTAGGTTTGAATTTTAGTATTTGTAATCCCACAATGAAATTTATTTAAAAGAAAAATTTCCAGCTTGGAAATGGACTCTGTTTAAAACATTTAAAAGATTACATATGAAGCAACTCTTTGATTATAAATGAGGAACTATAGAAGTAAAGATTCAAAATATGACCCAAAACACAAAAGCTCAGGCTATGCCAGTGAAATCCAAAACTTCACACATTTTTGAATTTCAGAGGTTTGATAATCATGCGCTCCTTTTCTTTGTGTTGCTTTTCCTTAGTAGTTATTGTTATGACATAATTCTCATTCTGTCTTCTTAATGCAAGCTGCTTTAATGCTTGATTGCTTGCTTTGATAGCACAGATATTCTCACCTACAAATTGACGACTTGATGATGATATTTTAGCATTTTTTCTAATGGAGTTCCTTTTTGAAGTTTGTGGAGTCAGATGTACGCATGCTTTTAGAAAATGCAGTTCTTGAGTTGCAGAAAGTTTCATCTGCTGAAGAACCTTTTGGGAATGAGAAGCAGTATATGAACAGCCTAGTATGTTCAAGGCAATATGATGGGCATGAATTAAAGTTAAATTTAGTGCAGGGTGTATTTGTCTCGATGAGCATTTGGTGTGACTATACACTACAAGATTATCATCTGCATTTTAGTCAGGTAATTTCTATTCTTCAGTGTTTATTTTATCATATCCCACGGTCTGATATAAGCAATTGCTGAATATTTGGATTCTCTAGTTTTTTCCATTAAATAGCCTGCTTTCTGTGTGTCATTCTTGTCCCACATAGGTTATCATACAATACCTCATTGATTTATTTGTTTTTGGCCTAAATGCACTACAGACTCTTACAAATCAGTTTCGACATTCCCATCTTTTCCTTGGAACATTGGAGCTGATGTAATTTTCCATGTATTTTGGTGCTGCCTAGGTCACGAACTTGAGCATACAAGAGAATGAGAGAGTGTGTGTTGTGTTCTTTTATCTTCATTATATAACTTGTAAATGCTTATTTTATATATATGCACACACACAAATAGAGGAGTTCATTGTTTTGATTGATGCAAAACTTGGGAGCTTAGGTTCATGACTTTTAATTTCTTACATTTATTGTACCCTTGGTATTTTTTTTTTTTTAATATATTTTGTAAAACATGTTCATATTTCCATTGGTTTTCTTCCTAATTATTGGGCCTTTCTTTTCCCCTTCAGAAACCTAGTTATTTCAAAACAATGATGACCCTTGTGTCGGTGGTTGGACTTCTTACTTCTGAGGATCATGATGAAATTAAGGTTAGTTGTTTCTGCAGTACAAGTTAAAAACATGATGGATGTGATGTGGGACAAACTGGGAAAACTTGGACTATTTGAAAGTTGAAACACCTGAACTGGTTTTCTGGAGCAGGAATACCAAATGGTATTAGTTTAATTATTACAATTAGGGCCAATTAATTAGGGATGTCATCATCTTCCATGCATATGCATGTTATATTTACAGAATATATAGATTTAATATACATATATGTTGTTAGGTCTATATTATTCATTCTTATGGGGCATTGAATTTGGTGACTGTCAAATTTAGCTTTATTGCTATGGCGGAGAAGAAAATTGGAAATAATCTTGCCTGGTCTTGCGTACGCAGTTATCAGAATTGAGTGCTTCAAGTGCTAATGTTTCTAGAAAACTTAAATCTCTTGTGAAGAAGTCCATTAATGCTGCAATTACAAGGGTGAGTCACATATAGTATTCTATACTTGTTTTACATTTTCCATTCTATTTTCTTATATTGGTATTATTATAGGGAGAAAAAGCAATTACTGGATTGAAAATTCAGTTTATATTTAATATCCATTTTCATTTCTTTATTTGAAATTGACATATCTATGATGCTAGGTTGCAAGTAAAGTGGATCTTGAATCCAGAGTACAAAGCATGCATCCATTAGCTATGCTTGCTAAGGAACTAAAATTGATTGCTGAAAGAGAGTTCAATGTCTTTTGGCCAGTGATGCATCAATGGTGTCCTGAATCCCTGATGACTTCAGTTGTTCTATTGCATCAATTTTATGGGGAAAGACTGGTTTGTTTGTGCATTTATTTTATTTAAATTATCCTTCCCTGCTTACTGCTGGTATAATTTTACCAATCTTCTACCTCGATTTCCACTCTGTTGTTGTCAATACACAGAGCCCATTCCTTAAGGGAGTGTCCTCTCTTTCTGGAGATGCTCGGTCAGTCCTATCTGCTGCTGAAATGTTGGACAAGTACTTGACTCAGCTGTATATGACTGCTCTGGGAACAGATAGATTGCTTCACTCCGATCAAGTTTTGGACCATTATGAGGTCAGAAGCCACTTAATTCACAAACTGTTATGGATAATATTGTATAGTGGTTTTCATATTTTATTGCTCTGTATTTTTAAAGATCAAGAGCCTCTTTTGTTTGGCTTATATCATTCTGTGATGCTTTTCCTGCACTTGGTTGTCATTTGATACTATTTTACAGCTCTTTCTTTTTTTTAAGGAACTTTTGTTTACCTTGTGGCAGATTGGACAAGTTTCCACACCACTTGTTCTGGATTGGGTGATATCTCAGCATGCTCATATCCTGGAATGGACTGGACGTGCTTTTGATATTGAGGTTTGTTCTGAAAAACGTGCAATATGTCATCTGGTGCAGGATTATTATCTAGGTCTGTTGTCAAGGTGCATGAATTTAAAACTTGGGGGGAAGGAAAGTAGGAAACAGAGAAGGAAAATTATGTGTGGTGGGACTGTTGTAATGCCTCACTCTGATTTCAAGCATACTGTCTTATCCAACGAATCAAGTAATTGGAATCGTTTGTAGAAGCAATGCAAAATGCGAATCCATTGTGCTCAATACTGTGATATTGCATGTGTCTAAGATAATATTATTTGCTGAAAGCACCGATTAAAGCATACTATCAAATTTGATGTGTGTACGCATGAGGGAAGCATTAGTTGGTTCTATTTTTTTTTCCCTTGTCCTCTTATCTTACTTGTGTACAAGTATCAGCACCTTTTTGAGAGATGTATGAGTAGATTTGAATAACAATTTAACCAACAGTTTCTTTATGAGCTTCTACAGGATTGGGAGCCCTTATCATTTCATCAACGACAGGCAGCATCTATAGTAGAAGTTTTCAGGATCATAGAGGAGGTAAACACTCTGAGATTTTGTTTTGCATGATAACATCCAAGAAAATTTCCTTATAGCATTTTAGAAAATTCAGATGTTGGCTACTTCATAAAGAAGTTGCACTTTGTTGGATGGCTCCACCTGCACTGAGTTGTGTTTTATGGTCTAGAGATTTGGCATTTTCTTTTCATTGAAGCAGTTAAAAATGTATAAAATAAGATTGTTGATGCATGGAAATGTCCTTGTTCATGCACCGACATCTTCATGTACAGGTTTCTATGCAATGTTAAAAAAAATTTCGATTGTTTATTTAATTGTAAATTTTTTTAGGTATATTTTCATTTTAATGAGTTTTTGCTTATACGTCCAATTTAATACAGACTGTGGATCAGTTCTTCGGTTTGAATCTTCCTATGGATGTTACCCATCTACAAGCTCTACTATCTATAATTTTCCACAGCCTAGACACATATTTGCTGAAAATGCTCAACCAGTTAGGTATTATTATTATTATTATTTTTTTGCCATCCATGATTGTGTACGTTGCTCTTTTATTGTTTTGCTTGAGAAAAATAGATTTCCTGTATTTTGAAAAAATTAAAATGATGTTGTAGAAGTTCTCTTTAATATTTTCTCTCTCTCTACACGTAGACATATGGACATGTGGATGAATGCTAATGTGTCGTCAGCTATAGAGACCACTACCGGGTCCATTTCTCCTGGAATTTCCTCCCATGCACTAGAAGGAAAATACTTGGATGCACAAATAATTCATTGACTTTCTGCTTCAAGTAGCTTATGTGTGTGTTTGTGGACTGGAGATACATCTCAGAAAACTGATAGCTTCCCCTTCTAATATCTGCTTTTGTGCCTTTTTGAAGCTTCTTCTCCTTGGCCCCCTTCCCATTTTTTATTGACAGGATTTTCCAAGTCATAGAAAACATATTGATATAGCTGACTCTAGTAGCTTGGCATGAACTTAGTTGAACTGGGATGAGGGTTTTGTGGTGGTGGTTATTATTCTTGGATCTACTATGTGTTTCTTATCATGAAGCATAAGTTTTCTTATTCCCAAGCTTTATTTTTTTATTGAAATAGTTTCTCTACTGTTTTTCTGACTCGCTAATTCATGAAGAACTTGAGAGAACTTTTTTTCCCAAATATCATGAGTTTTTATTGTACTAATGGGATTGTTAATCTTAATCCTAGTTTGCTGCAAGATATTAACCGTAATATTTTTAATATTGCAGTTGAGAAGCATCATCTCTACCCCTCTGCTCCTCCTCTAACTCGCTATACGGAGACTGTTATTCCAGTGATTAAGAAAAGGCTTCTGGAGCGTGCACCTTTGGACAATAATGTGAATTATAAGTTGAACGAGTTAACAATACCAAAACTCTGCATTAGGTTGAATACTCTTCAAGTAAGTCCATCTTTGGCCTTATCAATAAGACCTATAAAACTACCATGTACAAAGACTTCAAAAGAAAAAAAGCCTTGGAAAACCCTGGTGGCAAACTAACTTGCCTTCATATGACATAAAAAAGACATATTTTCTTGTCTTATAACCTGAACTTTGCTGTAATATAACAAAATTTCCTAGTTATGTAGGTGTGTAAATCCTTTTGGTCCCCTGCTAGAACTTTTGGCATGTTGAAGTGCATGTTTTGTTTGATTAATAGATTCTTATTGTCTGTCATCTTTTATCTGCAGTATATTCAGAAACAAATTACCATGCTAGAAGACGGAGTTAGAAAATCTTGGGGACTGGTCAAGCCATCTCATAACTCAAGATGGAGTGAGTATTGTTATCTCTAGACTACTTTCAAATATGAGTTTCTATGTCATTCAGTTTGGCATATATCCATGTCAAAAGAAAGGGATAATACAAACAGCGTATTACCATTTTGTATCATAGGAATGAGTGCAATAACATGCAGATGGACAAGGCTAGGTGATTAAGGACTGTGTTGGGGTTGAGATCAGTAAAATCCAAGAGTTATTTACTTGCCAATCTTTTTTCTTTTCCTCCAAGATGTGCAATAACAGAAATATCTTAAAAAAAAAAAAAAGAGCAGGCTACAGCAAATTCTCTACTAGATCTGAAGTTTGTATCAGCTATTTGGGTACTTAAATGAACATCTAAAAGATCTTAATTCTAAGTTCATACTTATTTTCTATGAAGTGCTATATCAACTCTAAGTGGGTTCCAGCTTCTAACCCATTGGACTACAATTAATCAGTATTTTCTTCCCTTCTTTTCATTCTTCACTGGTAACAGTGAGAAGCATAATATGTGATTTTAACTCCCGCTTTATTCTGTCGAAACTTTTCTTTTTCTCTCTCTTTTTGTGTGTGTGTGTGTGTGTGTGTGTGTTTTGGAGAACCTCTTTTTTATACATGTGCGTATATCTGTTAGACATTGAACTTTATCCAAGAGAAATTATGATTGATATCCAAGTGTAAATTGGTATGTTTGTTTGAATTTCTATATATATACACCTATGGTTGTCTTACAGATTACATCTACTTATTGCAGCAAACAATGAGCCACAAGAAGAGAGTACTTCACTGACATCCACTGAAGCGATTGACGCACTATTTGCAACCACTTGTAGCATCATCAGGGAAACTGCAACAGATGCTATCAACAAATTCTGTGCCTTTGCTGGTAATCTTGCTAAGTTAATTTGGCTTTACATATATTAGTGAATCTTAGTTTTATGGAGTGAAGGATAATTAATTATCCCATGAGTATGGTTTATTTCTTCAGTTTTATTTTTCTTCTTCTTCCGTAACCTTTGTTAGTTTTAGTTGTTAATCCTCAAATCCGATATAATCATCTTTGCAAAGAGCCTTAAAATTACAGATACTCCAACATCACAATTCAGCTGCTTTATAGTCTGTTGTAATAGATAACCTTGCCATCAGTCTACAGTCTTTGTTTATCTTATTGTTTTTAAATTTCTGTTTTATGTTTTTTCTCAATTTTGCAGCACTAAATTCGTTCTACATATGGAGTATCCTTACCTTATTACATACACTGCTTTTGTTTCCTTGGTATTTGATACTGACAGGGAAATAAACTTAATTTGTTTCTATGAACTGTAACTTCCAGGAGCAAGAGTTGTGTTTTGGGATCTGAGAGACAAATTCTTATTTCATTTATATCGTGGTGAGGTTGCAAATTCTCGTTTGGAAAGTTTGCTTCCTCATGTTGATGCTGTAAGTTATTAAAGCGCACTCACATATTCTCAAAGTCTTATACTATCATGTTTGTAGCATAAGATGTTAAAGTACACTACTACAGTTTTTTTATGTGTATATGTCCATGCCTTGAGAGAATGAAACTCAGATAACAAATTTTTAATTTACTCTTTTTGCAAATTCTGTATTTATTTTCTCAACTTAAGAGGTAATGATGTAGGTACTTGATCTCATATGTGGATTGATTGATGATACTCTCAGAGACATTGTGGTGTTAAGCATCTTTCGAGCATCATTGGTACAAATCTCATTTCATTGTCTAGTATGTTGAGACATCTTTCTTAGTAGTTTGAATCTTGTATGCTTTAATAGGAAGCCTTCATTTGGGTATTGTTGGATGGAGGCCCTTCTCGTGCATTTTCTGATTCAGATGTTTGTATGGTGGAAGATGACTTTAAATTGTTGAAGGTCTCTCTCTCTCTCTATCTCTCTCTCTATCTCTCTCTCTCTCTCTCTCTCTCTCTCTCTCTAAGTTTGTGAAGACACATGGGAACTTTTCTTAGGGGGTAAAATTTAATAAGATTATTTGAAATGATGCCTTCCTAATTGTTAATCAAAGCTTAGATGCCTTGCAAATTCTTGATGAATGGGCTTTCAAAAAGCTTCACTTTCCACATCGTATCATTGCATGTTAAACTTCATCTATGGAAAAACTTTCAACTTGGGAAATCCAAATTTGAAGCCTGTTGTCCAAATTCATTGAAGGAGTTGCCAGAGGGTTTAATACATTATTTTGCTATCAATTATTTTTCTAGGATTTCTTTATAGCTGATGGAGAAGGCCTTCCCCGTTCATTAGTTGAGCAGGAAGCAAAATTTGCTCAACAGATACTTGGCTTATTTACTCTTCAGGTTGGGCAGCTAATATGATCGAGGATTTATTTTTCATGACTGAATACTTGGAACTGGCGGTTTGACAATTGCTATTTTGGCAGACTGAAACAATTATTAAAATGTTGATGCATGCAAGCAAACACATCTCAATGAGTTTGGGTTCAGAACATGGTCAGACACGCTTGGAAGATGCTCAAACTTTAGTACGAGTCCTGTGCCACAAGAAAGACAGAGAGGCTTCCAAGTTCCTGAAACAGCAATATCAGCTTCCCATGTCTTCAGGTGATTTACCCGTTCCAATATCAAAGCATAGTGTTTGCTATGGTATTTGATAATTCCATTTCATATGCATCATGTGGTGTACCTCTACCAGTCACTTTAATTTCTACCTCTTCCCCTTCCTGTCCCCTGCACCCCAAGCGGCATCATTGTGAATTTGGGGATATTGTTTACGCAGAGTAGGGTTGGCAAGATAAATGCAGTTCATTTATTGTTTCATGGTTCTTTTGCGGGCAGCCTTATATGCTTGTCTTTTAAATTTTTCTAATTGTACCTCATTATCCTAGCAACTCGAGCCACAGGTAGCATTGGTTACACTTAACATTTAATTCCTGTCACAATCACAATTAATACTTCATTTTTTTTTTGGGAGCAGAGTATGATGACACTCCATCTCAGGATTCAACTTTGAGATCACCTCTTATATCAGATCTTCTCAAGCGAAGTTACTCAACTCATTGGACCAAAAAGGGTCAGAGCAGCTTCAAATCAATAAAGAAGAAACTTCAAGAAGCAACATCTGAGATCAGGAATGTTGCACGGTAACCATTAACCAGTACCTCAACTTGGTACTTCAGAAAGGTCAGTTGAATTCTATTGTTAAATCCCAGAGAACAATTTGAAGTTCATCCTTGCACCCTACAGCAGGGAGCAAGCATAATGATTCATTGAGAAACCATCACATTCCTAGCAAGCCAATTTTTGTCACGTAAATGGAAATTCATCGACCACTAATTGATCCATAGTTGAGTCTAAATCCACAGCAATCTGTTGGTATCCACTCATGTATTTATAGATTAGATAAAATTATTGATGGTGAAAGATTCACCGGTAGGTTTAGCTATGAGAATTTATTTTTGGTCTTTTATTTGGTATTTAGAAAATCATCAATGATTGAATTAGAATCTATGGAATCATAAAGATTGTCTCGAAGTGAAGAACATGCACAGTGAATTGGCCTCCTTTCTTTCCTTGCTTTTGTTTGATTCTACATTTGTCAAAAGTGGGATTACCTTTTCTTCTGCCTTAAAGGCGAAGATGCATTTATCATTTTGGATCAGTATCCATCCATAAAGCTTAGTCAGCAGTGATGCTTAATACTTGTCAGTTGCTTGTGTTTCTTGAAGAAGTGATACGGGTAGTATCAATTGGTTAGGTGCAGCTAACAATACAAGTTGGTGCCTGCTATATATATATTTATATAAAATTATATTTTTTTTCGATTGTAACCCACCGATTGATGTTTGATGGCTCGCTTGCACTTTTTCCTTGTCTTCAAGGACGGGGTTGCATTAAATTATTAGTCTTTGAAAGTCAGGTTTTCACACGAAGGGGAATAGGAAGCGGAAGCAGAGGCGTCGATTTGAAGTAAAGCAATCTAGCATTGTAACTGTTACGGCAGTTCAGTTTGTAAGCATTTATTTTGTTATTTACTATTTGCTAAGCTTGAGCTGATGCTTTGTGACCCTTTCGCTGCAGTGTCGTGCGTAAAATGGTTTTTGACTGATTAGATTAGTATTCATGGTTTGGTTTTCTTTCTGAAAAATACTAGCTAGGTTTTAATAGAACTTTAGGCCGGTTGAACAAATTAAATTTGATAAAAAGATAAAAGTGGGCCGTGTTAGTCCTGATATTGATTGTAGTAAGATGATACCAATAGTATAAATAAATTATTTATCTTTATTTATTGGGAGGCTTAATGGATGGAGAGTCATACGAAAGAAGTTTGGTGCTCTCGACTCACCTCATTGGTGAGATTGCGGCGCCGCATTAGCTGTTATTTTTTCCTTTAATGGATGATTTAGCCATTCGTTGATTAAAACTAAAATGACGGAAAAAGCACGGAAAAAAATACACCGGGTCAACCAAGTCCACTAGCTAAATTCCAAGAAAAAACTGCGCAAGGAAAAATACAGAGTCTGATGGCCATGTGCTTATTCTCTTCCTATCCGCAAAGGTCAAGCCTCCGCTTTTACTGTTTCTTCTGTTCACAGAAAACCTATATTTGCTTGTTGATCCGTAGCCATACACATCTTATAAGACCAACAGTTGCTGTTTCTTTCTTTCCCCCTTTTTTATATGAAATTTTGAAGATGATGGATTTGTTAAAATGAAAACTGATAAATTAGTCCATGAATTATGGTTAAATTAATATATGAGGATCTTTATTTCTAAAATTTATAATAATTATTATAAGGCTTTTCCGTCCAAAACCAATTATTAAAGTATTAATGTTAAGACCTTATCGTTAATTTTTAGTTATAATTGAGGAACTAATTTCTGTGTAAATTGAAGAAAAAAAAAATGTTATCTTAAAAGTCTAGAAATCTCATAACAGTTTTTAGAAATATTCAACTTATCATTATGGACAAATATTCAAATGTGAAAAGACAGTCACCGGAATACCAATCACCGTTTTACAATTATTAGAATTCTTTTGATGATGATTATCTGAATCTGAGATTAATCTTTGACCGGCAACCGGTTGACACCCAGTTAACTTAATAGTAAGATTGACAGTCCCGTGACCTCTTGTACCATCTCTAGCACGTATCCGGTAACTCAAGTGTCTAACTGAATTTTCCGGCTGGAACCCAATATCAGTGACCGGAATTTGGCACCAACCTAAGAAAACTTTTCCCATAATAAGCCTTTTGGTGTAGAGCTCAAGGCATATACAGTTGTATCTGTTAGCAAGAAAAGCAGTATCGATAGGTAAATGAAATTTATCACCCCAGGTGGGATTAACTCCTCCTTGATCATCAATTCTTGTAGAGTAAACACGGCACTTCTCATTACCGTTGAATGGAGTTGATGGGTAAGTGGTGATGGTGATGAAGGGGCGGAGACGGTGAGAGAAAGGGCCTGAAGATGTGCTCTTGAGACCTTGAGCTGACATCACTGTGATCTCCATTGATAACTGAAATAATCAAAGGAAAATATTGGAATATTCTATCTTGTCTTCTGTTATGTGTATATATAGAAATAAGAGGAAGGAAATTTGGAGGAGAGAGTTCTTGGGAGTTTCTAGTGTTACCGACAGTGCAGTTTCGTATGTGGAAATGGCGATTGAAATTTAAAAGAGGGATGTTTCTCAGTGACTGATACGAAAAAATGGAATTTTCGCGCCTATTGTAGAGTCAACCGTTGATGACTAATCGCCAAGTAATATGCACTTGTCAACTTACAGTTTATTTTCGAACAGGAAATCATTAAAATTAGGGTGCTCTCTCCTTCCCCAATTCCTCTTTCTCTTAAAATCTAAAACATAGGGCTTTTTTTTTTTTTTTTCCTCTTCTACGGACAGCCACCTGTCCACTTTTTTATTTATTTGTTTTTATTCAAAAATATCTTCGGATCTATTCACATTTTTAAGTTATTGTCATCTCAATATTAGAACTAGTTCGTTGTCCATGTATTAGAATATTGTTATTGTATTTTGAATTATTTTTACCATCATGAATTTTATCTAATATTTTTTATTATTTAGATAGTTATTATTTTTTATTCATAAATTTTAAGATTTGTTTTTTTATTTTTTATATAAGTGATTTATTATTAGACTTTTTATGTAAAAAATATATAAACATATTAATTTAGATCTCATATTTGCATATGAAATTTCTAGTTTAAATTTTCTAAAAAAAATATTTATGAGTCAAGTTAATAATAGAAAAATGAAAAATTAAATATAAATGAAAATTGTTAAGTAAGATAAAATTAAGTAAAATTGAAAATGTTAATTGAATATTGAATATTAATTTTCTTCTGTCTAATGAAGTCAAGACCAAGCGAGTTAAAAGTCATTCAGTCCACCAAACTTTCAATAATACTCCACAAAATGTTAATCACAATAGCTGTACGAAGTTATGACTATTTAAAACTTATACAGATATAAGATCTCATGAGATTTCTTTTATTTATTTATTTTTTTTAATTTCACTTTCAAGGAACCCCATGATTGCTCTTCTTTATTCTTTAACAAACATTTCTCACTGGAAGAGTCGGTTGTTCTGACGATTAGTTATATATTCACGGTGACATCCATGAATTAAAAATCATTTTTCTTTTACAAATGGATTATATAATTAAAAATGGTTCGTTTATGAACTAATAATGAAAAATTGCTAAAGGTTCTCAGTTTTTTTTTTTTTACAAATAAATAGAGATATTTTCAAATCAATTTTAACATTTGAAAAGTACAAATCTATATACAAAAATTGGTTATGTATGTTTAATATCAAAAATATGAATCTGCGATTGTAAATAATGATGATTTGTGAACCAAATCATGAGATTAATGGGGGCAAAAGGAATAGATTTATCTTAATTAAACAAATAAAAGAAATTGTTCCATTTAGATAAAAAAAAAAAAGGCTAAATTCCAATCGTAATTAATGCAAAGAAAAAGAGGAAAGAGGGAACCAAATTTCCAGAGAATGATTCACACCACAGACCTCAATTGCCTTTTTCAGGTAATATTTATATACCACAAATCATAAAAGGGTACATCACTTGTTAATAGTAGGTTATGATAGTCCAAACCAAATTCTAACTCCATTACTTTATTTGAGACTTTCAAGTTCTAATAAGAAGTTTCCTCCCAAGGCCCAACTGATACAAGCGCATACAAACTACAGCCTCACTTGTTGGACTCTTCTGATTATGTGGCAAGTGGATCAGCGGGCCTTTGGGCCTAAAGCCCAGTAAAGACTTGCAAAGGTTGATATATACTACATATTTACATTGCATTTTTCAAATTCTAAAGTTGATGGTGACTAATCTAATCTTCTATTAATTTACTATATTATGCCAATTTTAATGTTAAACTGTTACAACTAACCACACTTTTCACAGCTGTCAACAAATATTAACCGGCCTGGCACGAAACCTTCATTAAATTTACCGCTGGGCGACCGAAAATAGCGAGTGCAGCCTTTTTAATCCTCTCATCATGCGCACCGTTTTAGACACTCTTCATTCTTAAAAGTGACTCCCCAGTAGCGGATAACGACGGCTACTGATACTATTCGCATCCCAAAGAAGACAAATCATCCAGCTTCCAGAAGCAACCAGAAGGAGTTGCTTACGTGTCATTTTTGACCGCCCTCCATCCCACTCTGATCATCATCATCATGCCACTCCAGATCAGATAATCACATCCATCAAGATTTATTAATCATTTTCCCAGCTCTAGCCAGGAAGGGTCGTGATGCTTGCTCTGCACGATCAACGGCTCTGATTTTACATCGGATGTAGACCCATTTTCTTGCGACTGTTGTCGATTATTCGCTTGTTTCTGTTCCTCCTCGTCCTTTCTCATGCGCTTAGCCCCAATCGAAACTCCGAATAGCCTAGGTATCATCTCCTCTTCCGCAGCCGTAGTCGCCGCCGTGGCATCGCCGCTGATGGCGATGTCTGTTTCCTCCCGCTGCATAACAATCTTCATTGCTGGCAATAAATCTAGAGGTTTTCCCTCTGCTAAATTATTATGACTATCTGCTTGACCAGAAGCGTAATTTGTCATCAATGCAAGTATATTGTTACACAAGCCCTTCAACTGAGTCAGTTCCTGGCTCAGCTGTATATTCTCTTTCCTCAACCTCTCGTTCTCTTCTAGAAGCTCCGGCGTTGTAGTACAGCTTGTTGTCCGGAGAAGCGGTGTAGCCACCTGGGTTGCTACCGGCGATGAATTCGATGAAATTACCTGCTCATCGCCCGAAGTCGCTGGAGAAACAGTACGCGCCACTGCTGGAATTGCTACAACGGTCACCGTAGCCGTTGTTGCTGCCGTGGCAACCGCGGGGGAGATTTTCCTTCGCTGAATATCACGAAGTAGTCCTTTCTCGCCTCTTCTGAAGTAATCGTTCGCAAATTCCCATCGATCTGGCACAACCTTTCTAAATCCCTACAGATTGAAATTATATAAATGAACAGGCTATATAAAATAAATATTAAATAGTAAATATTAGAATAAGTCGTTTCTACGGAAAGAAACTCACGTAGGTGTTCAGCTGGCGAACGAAGCTAGAGAAATTGTTGTGTTTGAAATATTTAGGGAGCAAGTCCCTTGCAAATTCGGCTGGACGCCAGACTATGAAGGTCGATCCGTCCTCGTTCCAAGAAATCAGGTCATCGAATGATGGGTCATCAACAAGCTGATAAGTTTTGGTGAGAAATGGAGTAGGAAGAGATCTCTGCGAGTCGCCTCCCCCTCCTCCTCCTGCGGCAGTTGATTCGCCGGTTTGTTCGACTGGCAATGGCATCATTGGGTTCGGTCTCAGATCCGAACCCTATATAACAGGCAGCTATATCGACAGTTTATTGGCTTGCCGGCTCGAATTGATTAATCAAATTTCTATTCATGTATCAGATTCAATAAATGACTGAAAATGAAAAAAAAATGATGGTAAAAGAATAACTATACTAAAGGTCAAGGAAAATAAAGGGAAGTATAACCGAGAAACTCTATTCTGGCGAGCCAAATTTAAAACCACTGAAGTTATTTCGTAGGCAAGTTACTTCGTAGAATGGAGACTGAAATAATCTAATTAAATGTACAGCAGTTTCAAGCTATCGCATTCAAAAAATAACAACAAAATTAGACATGTTCAAACTATTAGGAAGATTTAAACGAAAGAAAGTAATCTCACCTGAAGAAAACAAATCAGGGAATCTCTTTCCAATAAAGAAACGATGGGATTTTCTTTCCAACCAAACAGTTACCGAACTTCAACTCCAGCTAACATACACAACACAACCCTTCTAACCCAAGGACCATTACCGTACGCAGAGCAAGCAAGAAGCAAGCACGTTTATCTCGCAATTCACAGGAGAGAGAATGAGATAGAGGACAGGAGCGAGACAGAGGGTTAGGTTTTGTTGTTTCTAGAAGTTTCTGGCTGGAGTAAATGATAAGGCGATGAAAGAGAAAGAGAAAGAGAAAGAGAAATCGTGGGTTCGAGAAGAAAAGAGCAATAAAAAGAGTTTCTTTTAAATAAAAATAAAGAAATGGGGTTGGAGATAGGACCCACACATAGGCAGAAAAGAGTGGAAGACGCGAGAAGAGTTCGTGTCGTGCGTGTGTTTGTATGTAGGGCTGCTTTTTGGTCCTTTTCAGAAAGTTCTTTCTCCTTTTCTTAAGACTACGTCACCGTTTCATTAGTTACAGATTGTGAAACGGCGGTTAATGAACAATAGTTTTATCGTTACGGCTGTCGTGATACACGTGTCGATTAGATATGCCACACAATGCCCAATATTTTTAGGATATATCGATATATAGATGCTTGGCCTTTTGGATCACCCGAGAGGTACTAGATATCAGAAATTGGAGAGGCAAGTATTCAAGTGTTCACTTGCCATGTGGCAAATATCAACTCTGTTTCGGATCCCCTAAAAGGCTTTGCTTCTACGTATTTTACATTTATCTATTTATTTTTATATCTATTTCAGCAAAGAAGAAAACACAGGCACACAACAATGTCAAAATTACTCTCCAGAAAACAAAAAAAAGAGTGTCACTGCATTACTCCAAAGGTGATAAGTCCTTATCATCATATGAAGAAGAATCTAAACAGCACATAATTAAAATCAAATGTTGTTGGGATCACACCTGCATGCATATTCAGTCCCCAAAATGAATGCTTTTTATATCTAAAGTTATGAACAGTCTTTATCTGCAGAAGGGATCATAAATAAATATCTATTTTTTCATATCTCAAAAAGTCATGAATTCTGATCAACTTATGATTCAGCAATAAGAAAGATAAACCTCTTTCTAACTAAAATAACTAGAAGTAGAGTATGATAAACAGACATGGGCAGTGATTAACAAATGAGAGATGCAAAGAAGGAGAAAGAAAGAGTCAGTCCATACCTCTCTGTCAACTGATAGAATTCCAAAACAGAGGGTGATGTCTTGCTTACGTTGCTTGTTTTGCATGTCATCCTCACTATCTTGCTCCACAACTGTCTCTTCCTTTCACGCACGTAAACCGAGAGATGTAGAAACGATTAGATGACAAGTCGTTTGTTTGTTTAGAAATGTCGACGAGAGTCTGGAAACCTTCTGTTATTTGGGTCTTTCGGCCAAAAACTTTGTTTGAGCCTTTAGATGGGCCTGCTTTTGGTTCTTTTGGCCCAAAAATCTTCTTTGTAGCCCAATTGTTTGACCCAATAAGAAAATATAGGCCCACAGTCATCGGCACTGTTTGATATGCGGGTAACAAAAGAATCGACTGGTGCAAGCGAGAGGAAAATCGTTTTAAGATACTGCGGATTGATTGTCTGCGTTTTGAGATTCAAAGCGATTCTTCTCCATATGCAGGTAGAGTGGGTGAAAAATAATTCTGTAATTTTTTTTAATGGTTTATCTTATTACTCTGTAGCTTATTCTTTCATCCATATCTGAAAACAACTATTTCTGTTGCAACTTCTCAAGTTTTACACGCTAGGCCATTTTAGATTTTGTTTTTTGTTCTTAATCCGCTAGGAGTTATAATGTTCTCAAAGTGTTTGACGAAATGCCTCAACCATTTCGTGGGTTCAAGAACTGAAACTTTGAGATTCTTGTTTCTTTTTACTTAATGAGTAAAGAATTTCGTTTCCTAGTGATTTGTTGTTACTGACCTTTGAATTTGTAGCTAGAGGGACAAGTTATGTCTGTTTCAAAGGCATAGTAGTTGGTTAGCTTTTATGACTTGATTTCTTATGATTTCTGATTAGTTCGAAACTACCAAATATGCCTGCATTAGTATCAACGAGGTTGCTCCTTTTTGGAGAGTCACTGCCCTTTCGGAAGCTGTCCCTTGTCTCTAGAACGGCTTGGTGCCACCGCAGGATACAGTATTCCACTCAGGTTGGGCAAGACAGGGGTCCTCTTACTATTGCAAGCGTGGAATTAAAGGGTGAGTTTGAAAGGACGAACAAGATTAAAACACATAAACGTGAGAAAGTTAAGCTGCATTCAGCTATTGAAGTCTCCAAAAGTAAAGTGAAGGCAATTGGAAATCACGCATTCAGAGCTGTTCGTGAATCTCTTGAAATAGAGTCGGCTCCATTTTCTGCAAAATCTTTTTCTGAGCTTGGCCTTCCACCTCTGTTATTGGAAAGGTTGGAGAGTGAAGGCTTCAAAGTTCCAACTGACGTTCAGTCTGCAGCTATCCCCACTATTCTCAAGAATCATGATGTTGTCATACAGTCTTATACAGGATCAGGAAAAACATTGGCGTATGTCCTCCCAATACTGTCCGAAGTTGGCCCATTGGCAAATAAATCTTCTAATGGCGATAAAGAAACTCGGAAAAAACCAGAGATAGAAGCAGTTATCGTTGCTCCATCTAGGGAGCTGGGAATGCAAATTGTGAGGGAAGTTGAAAAGCTGCTGGGACCAGCAAACAAGAAAGCAGTTCAGCAACTTGTTGGGGGTGCAAACCGATCAAGACAAGAAGAAGCCCTTAAGAAAAACAAGCCAGCAATTGTTGTTGGTACTCCTGGCAGGATTGCAGAAATTAGTGCATCTGGGAAACTTCAAACCCATGGTTGTCGTTATTTGGTTTTAGATGAAGTTGATGAACTCCTATCATTTAACTTCCGAGAGGACATGCACCGGATATTGAACCATGTAGGGAGGAGATCAGGTGCAGATCCTGCTGGATCAAAAAGCCCTCTTACCAAAAGGGCTGAGCGTCAGACTATACTGGTATCTGCAACAGTGCCCTTTTCGGTGATAAGGGCAGCTAGAAGTTGGGGATATGACCCACTTCTTGTACAGGCCAAAAAAGTTACTCGACTTGAATCTGTACCTGCTTCTGGACCCGTTAATGTGGCAGGGCATAAATCCAGTTCGAGCTCAAACTCAAATATGCAGCCTCAGACAGTAGTGCAGAGTCTTCCTCCAGCTTTGAAACACTATCATTGCATCACAAGGTTACAGCATAAAGTTGACACTTTAAGGAGATGTGTTCATGCGCTTGATGCCCAGTCTGTGATAGCTTTTATGAATCACACCAAGCAACTAAAAGATGCAGTGTTCAAGTTAGAGGCTCGTGGAATAAAAGCTGCAGAACTACATGGAGATATTGGCAAACTTGCTAGGTCTACCATCCTAAAGAAATTTAAAAATGGGGAGGTGAGAGTTCTAGTAACAAATGAACTTTCAGCAAGGGGTTTGGATGTGCCGGAATGTGATCTTGTGGTTAATCTGGGGTTGCCTACAGATGCAATTCACTACGCACATCGAGCTGGCAGGACAGGTCGGCTTGGCAGGAAGGGCACTGTTGTAACCATTTGTGAGGAGTCAGAAGTTTTTGTTGTGAAAAAGATGCAGAAGCAGCTTGGAGTCCCTATTACTGCTTGTGAATTTATAGAAGGCAAGCTTGTTGTCACAGAGGAAGAAGAGGAGAAGAAACCTTTGGAGGCTCTAAAATGATGGGCATCTTGTTTACTCTGTATACTTTCTTCAGTGAAATTAGGACAGCTGATCTTTTGGTTTTTTTATCTGATATTCTCCAAAGTGGAGGTGTATTGTTGGAATAGTTCATCATATTTGTTGACTATAGCTTTATTTTCCATTATATCAT
Organism: Jatropha podagrica; assembly: GCA_947857235.1. Classification (NCBI taxonomy): domain Eukaryota; kingdom Viridiplantae; phylum Streptophyta; class Magnoliopsida; order Malpighiales; family Euphorbiaceae; genus Jatropha; species Jatropha podagrica. The sequence continues at coordinate 188,611 of CANUEP010109917.1, forward strand.
CTTCTCACACTTTTTGGGCTTTAAATTTGAAGTTTGTATGTTTACATATTTTTCAGTGAAATTTGAAATTTATAACGTACTAATACCTTATTAACCCAGCAAAATTCTATACATCTGACGGTATTGGATCAATTACATCAGATACTGCTGAAGAAGCTATAACCTGATATTACAAGGCACAAGCCCAAGAAAGGGAGGCAAGTTTTTCCTATGTTTTATATACTATGTGGAACACTTGTTTTGCAGGGATTAAGCGCCGTAACCAAATACAAAGTACATCACCGCTTACCAGATGATTCTCTTACAGAGCTTATAGCCTGACAAAACAGTGCAGGTTGCAATGACCAGGAAAGTTACAAATGACATGGTAATGGAAATGATAGTTGTCTTCCAAATTGATGCGGCTGTGGCAATATGTTGAATGGTGGAAATCGCGACCGAACCAGAAGAGATGAGAAGATAAGCCGCCAACTGGTATATATGCTTACAGATAATTAGCCAATTAATGATATATATTTTCTATATCAAAGGAATAGAAAACTGTACCTGATCAAGTATAAAGCTCATGTAATCAGAGATCATGTCAGAAATGAGGTATCCTGCGTGTGTAATGTCATAAACACCTTTGAAGAGTTGAAAAGCAGAGTAAACAAAAACTAAAACATATACAGCAAAGCAGTACCTACAAGAAGATGAATTAACGATAATGAGATGTTCACATTGTGAATAAACAATACTATAATACACATTTAGTCTATGGTTACATTTACTTCAATTCTGGGTAATCTGTGAATTGACCATTCTTCTTTGATGGAGGAAAAGCCAGTGACAGTGCAGAGACAAAGGAGAACAAAAGTGACAAGAACCGAAGGACTAGGCCAGAAAGATGAATGGATGGTCTAGAGCTCCACCTGGAAGAAGCAACAGAGAAAGAGAAAGGCGATGGTGTTGGAAATGGTCTTTGGGATAGAGAATTGACTGATAGAGGTGATTCTGAGACACTAGCCATAGTTCTACAGGCAACAATTAACAACTCTCCTTGTTTCATTGTTTTGTTGATCAACTACCACTGAATCTTTTTTTTTTTTTTTTTTTTCTTTTGGTCGAGTTTGTTTCTTGCCGTTAGACAGTATATTTGATAATGTTTATGGAGTTTGAAGGAAGGTGAGCAGAAGTGCAGAGATGACTAACTGTTTTTTTCTATGTATGAGAGCTTAAGAATGTCCAATTTATTTTATGCCACGTAAGCATGAAATAGACTAGTAGTAATCTACCAAAGCTAATTCTTGTGCCTAAGCACGCAACAGTATAACAGATAAGATTCAACCTCAAAATCGATCCTTTCTTTTTTTTGGTTAAAATAAAAAAAAAAACAAGAGGCAGGTGAGGGAAAGAGAGATGTACACATCAACTCTGCTGGGTCAACTTTGATTTTACTTTTTCTACATATAATAAGGAATTATAGAACTCGTTTATATATATAAGAGTATAATTCATTATCAAGAAGTAGGAGAAATGAAGTGCTTGATTCCAGTTTTGTTTTAATAGAGTTCAGCAAATATTTTAACGTGGCAGTCAAATACAATCATATAACTAAGAATGCACGAAATGATACCATCAGAGCTAGCACAACGGAACAAGCGCATCAAGTCGAGTCATCAAACTCTATAATAGTTTTGTGTGGTTATTATAAACCCCTCAGTATATCAGAGGAAAAGTGGAGAAAAAATAATGTGTAGTTTACAAGCTTAAGCAAGAAAAATCAAGGCTTCGATTGGTATCCCCATGGATTGTTGCTTGCCCAATTCCACTGGTCTCTGCACATCTCCGCTATACCATATTTCGCCCTGAAAATGCCATCAGAACAACTGTAAGGACTACAAAAGCTTTTTCAGATGCATAAAAAAAAAAACATACGATGACTGAAATCTTTAAATATTGAAAAAGGATAGATTGAGAACGTACTTCCAGCCAAGTTCTCTCTCAGCTTTCTCTGTGGAAGCATACACAGCAGTAGCATCTCCAGGTCTTCTTGGACACAGCTTGATGGGGATTTTCTGAAAATTTTTTTTTTTTAAAAGATATTAAGTCACAAGCCATTTACCCAGAGGGAATAAAGTGGAAAAAAGAGAGAAGAGTCACCTTGCCAGAAGCCTTCTCAAATGCAGCAACCATTTCAAGCACAGACGTTCCTTGTCCCGTACCCAAGTTATAGGCTACAGAACCTAAATACGAGGGAAGTACTCAGCAAATGCTCAAATGTATAGCAAACAAGGTTAAAAAAAATGTTTCTTTGTTTTAAAATGTTCTTGCATGAGCACAAAGAAAATGATCACCTATATTCTCTGTCGTAAAAAGCTTCCGAAGAGCAGCAATGTGACCATCTGCCAAGTCCATAACATGAATGTAGTCTCGGATCTGTTTATCAAGAAACATCCGGACGTCATTTGATAAGTACTATATCAAACAGCATTACTAGATGGTTTTAGCCAAATGTATTTCATGAAAACATGACTAGCAATTTGTAGTGCTAGTCAATTTTCACCCTTGTGAAAACAACAGTGTATAGAAGAATATTTTTAAAAAAAAATGTATAGAAGAATATTTTTAAAAAAAAATGTATAGAAGAATACATACTGCACTACCATCCTTTGTGGGATAATCATGACCATATACATTCAGTTCAGGCAATCTGCCAACAGCCACTTGTTGTATATATGGCATTAGATTGTTTGGAATACCCTTGGGATCTTCACCAAGTTTACCACTCTCGTGAGCTCCAACAGGATTGAAGTATCTCAGTAAAATGATTCTCCAATCTGGCTCTGCCCTTTGAATATCTCGAGCAATTTCTTCCAGGAAAAGCTAAAAACGCATAGCAGAAGAATATTAAGCGGAAGGGAAACTGGACTACTTCGGAAAAAAAGGTAGCAGTGGGCTAATCAAACTTCAAAACATTCAACATATAATTGGTTCAAGCAACAACTTGGGTCAGCAGCAGTTTTCAGGACACAGCAATGCATACCTTAGTTCGCCCATAAGGGTTCATTGCCATTAACTGGAAGTCTTCAACACATGGAATTGTTTCAGGTTGGCCATAAACAGTAGCAGATGATGAAAAAACCATCTAGTTTTGGACATCATCAAAGAAAAAGTATATATAAAAAAGAGATAAAAACCATTGTTCAATAGCCTGGAAAAAGCAATGGAATTATCTTATGAGAAATGAAAGCCACAGAGCAGACTTAAAAGAAATAATGAGTTTCAATAATTAATAAATAGCCATCCAACAAATTTAAAGTATAAATATCTTCAATAAGAATCAACATTTCAGCAAGAAAAGTAGTTTTGACAAATTAAGGCAAGCCGTACACAAGCAACAAAAAGTTTATTCCAAAAATGATGTCATGATGCCTAAACAAGAAAGTGAAATGTCCCAATTTTAGCACCTGTTGCTGTCAAGAAATCTGACTCTTGTGCCTAGCCTATAATCGACGAACAACTGTTATTTTTAATAAACCTGACAAATTGCTGCCAAATTATCATATAAATATTTATCAATAAGTTCTATCAGTGATACTGCCAAATATTTAGTCCTTTCTAAGATCATATATGTTTGTCTTTCAGTAGATTTTACATTTAATGGATTGAAATCAATAATCAGGTGTAATCTTTAAGAGTTCAGAATACTAAAATGATGATTACCTTCTTACAGTTATGTTTTGCCATGACCTCATAGAGGTTGATAGTGCCAATCAAATTATTGTCAAAATAACGACGAGGATTGGCTACACTCTCCCCAACTGCTTTTAGGCCAGCAAAATGGATCACAGCATCAAATCTGTCATATTGGCAAATATGAGTCGGTTCCACAGCTGAAAAGGCAAGGATCTCATATAGGGTAATTCAATAATTGCAATCATCCGTTTTACTTCAGAAGTAACTTCATCTAATGTTAAATAAAGTCTTGAACTTATTAGTTTCAAAGGCCTAATCTAACATAAAGAAACAAAAAATAATAATAAATAAAGAAAATGCACGAGTCTAAGTGAAAAATCATCAAAATAGAAAATTGTCTTTCTCAAAATCACTTACTTAGTTCGAGAAAACAACTTTTCCAAATCATCCTTCTTTCTAAGATCACCCTGCAAAGAGCACCAAAATAACTAATTTCGGAAAAAAGAATCAAGAATAAATCGTTGAATCTCAATCCCAACAACAGAAAGTCTCCATTAAATTTCTCCTAATATACATTCTTGATCCCCCATTTCCAGAACCCAAAAGAAAACATTCTTTCATTTGAATTTTTCACTTTCATAGAAAAAGTAAGGTCAAGAAGAGAACATACCAGATTGAATTCAAGTTTTTTAGAAAGCTCAGGGCCCACCAATTCCCTGACCCTATCAACAGCTTGAGTGACAGAATTATCAAGATTGTCAATGATTGAAACCCTAAAACCCTCTTTTAGAAGGTGAACTACAGTGTGGCTACCAATGAACCCAGCTCCACCAGTCACGAGAATTGTTGGCTCAGCCATTATCAACGAAGCAAAATTCAAGAACTCAAACACAATCAGACAAAGATTCAGAGACAGAAAATGGAGGACTATGAAGAGAGAGAAAGACCCACACAGAAGAGACCAAAAAAGAAAAGTAAAGAAACAAATTAAGTTTTGATAGAAATTGTGGCGAAGAAAGGGTCGGTGTTTATATAAGGGAAGAACGAATCTGTGCTTTGAGCGAATCAAGGAGACTGTTAGACTGGGATAAGAGAGCTCGCAAAATCTCAAAAAAGCAGCATAGCTTGTTCGTTTTTTGTTCGAGTAGGTTACAGGCTGTTTTTTGGCGCGCTTTTTACTGTTTCCTTTAAACGTAATCCAGCTGCCTGCTAAGCGCGTAAAATCCACCTCCTACTGATTAGATCCCTTTGGGATTAAGCCCTAACCATTACAGTTGAGAGTGAGACTTGAGAGGTGACGAAGAGGTTTCTGTTGACAGCCAGCGCAGTAGCTCTGGCAACCAAAAATGGTTGAACTTTCAATTTTTATCTTTTCTGGGTTTTCAGTGTTCACACAGATTGATGTCTCCATTTTTATCTGTAGGTTTAAAAAAGTTATTTCATCCAAAATTATTTGATGCTCTCAGTCTTAGCAAATTAATGACTACTAATCCTTTTTTTTTTTCCTCCAATTTTACACCCGGTGTTTACTAAACATAATAATTATTTTCTATATTAATTTTTAAAAACTATCATCAAATTAAAAGCATTTTGTTGTAATTTAATTGATTTCTTAATTATAGTTTAATTGAGTGATAGATTTTATTTTTATTAATTAGGATAATGTTTTAATATCAATTAAAATAGATTATTAAAATATGGATGGATTTTGGATAAAATGGAATAACCAAAATTAGCATTTAAACATGATAATTTAATTTAAATTTAAAAGGGAACAAATTGCTTCTCCTTTCCCTTTCAAGAGGATAAAACATCAATTAAAGATGGGGCAATCGACAGAACATATCATCATCATCATCATCAAATCATAAAACTCAACTTAAGTAATAGAACAGAACACAGTTGTTTCGAAATTATAGCTACAGCAATAATTTGCGCGTGGATGAAACAGAACGCAGTAATGGAAGTGAGTTGTTTCTTATCTTATCATGTATGGACACAATTTTGACAGCCTTACATAACACAGTGAAAACAAAATTGTTTCCTTTTTCATGGGGCGTTAGGTATGGCTGTATGGGAAGCACGCTTCATATTTATTTCCTGCTCTGCTGCACTAAAACTATGTCATCCTACAATAATGCATAATGGAATAGAACGACAATATAATATAGCTATGTCTATATTTTTTCTTCTAATTTATGAAATGAAACGTTCAAATCCTGTGCACTTTCATGGGTTTCCAATTCAAAAACCAAAGGTTAACCACTTACTTCATTTGTTTGTCTCAACTCTCAAGGTATCTTCACATCTCAAGATGCACTTCACGAACTAAGTTTCTCTGATTAACAGTAATTAATCCCTCTCCATATCAAATGCAGATTCCAGTTGTCGTTTTAGAGATTTTACCGCGAAGGAAGAAACAGGCTTACCGAAGAAAGATAGAACACCCTGCTTCAAATTTAAAATGTCCGCAGTATTGGCATCTTCACCATCACTTGTAGGCGAGAACTTCCACAATGGTGTATGAGTGACATCCGGAGAATTATCCAGACCAGCCTTCCTGTAGGTTCTTTTTCTTATAATAGAAGGCGTATTTTTGAAAGTCCTTGCCGAATTCCTCAATATTGACTCTGGACTATTACAATTGACTAAGCTACCCCGTCTAACATCGGTAGGAGTTGCAGATAAAAATTGAGTACTTGTATGCATAAAATGATGGTACCCAGTAGGAAGTTCAGTGCCATCCAAACCAGGAATCAAGTCCCTTAGTTCAACATCATGTTTCACACTGTTTATTCTATCTTCAATTGCTGCACCGCAAGTCCTAGCACCTCTGTCATCAAAATGTAATAGATTCATAAGCTTATTATCCACTTCAACTGAAGATCCGCAAGTTCCCACCGCACCATATTTTGCTTCTAGTTGGTTATGTCCTCCGTTACCAATTCCAAGAGGCAACTCTGAAGTATTCATCTCAGCAATATTCTTCAATCTCATCTTTCTGTCACCAGAGACTGTTTCATCAAAACTTTGCCTTTCTTCTCTCACCTCCATGCTGTCTGGTGATGTTATACAGCAGCAAAAGTTCAGAGAACCATCTGTGCATGAATCCATTGCACAAGTAGGGGAATTTGAATTTAACTTCTTCTTCATTATACAATTCCAATGATTTTTTATTGCATTGTCAGTCCTATCAATTACCATAAGATACAAGAATATTAAAAACTAAAAGACAAGCACAGTCATAATGTTTGAATTTATGCTGGGTTCGAGTATATTATATAAATTTTCAGAAGCATAGTGACACATACCCATGATGCAGTTAATTAGAAATTCAATTGCCAAAAGATATTATTAGACAAAGTCTAATATGGATGAGAATTGAATGAGATAGTTAATCATCTGATGATCCTCTCATAGTCTAGAATCCAGTTAAAAAACAATTCTACATAATCTACCATAAGTTTAGGGGAAAATTGCGAACATTATGGTATCCAGAACAATGTGAAGTTTATACTTTGTTTCCCAACAACCAAAACTAAAATGGAACTGAACAGAGTTTGCATTAAATAACATCAGATCATAAGTGTGAAATACTCATATTATAAAAATAAAAGTGCGGGAGAGAGAACGACATCTCTTATGTCAATGACACCCAAAGGGGATGTTAAATGAATGGAATTGGGATGTATCTCTAGAGCATTTATCTAAAATATGCACCTTCCACGTAGAAACTTTGCTATCTCTGTCCACTTGTTCCCATATGTTTCATGGTAGTGAATAAGAGTTAACTCCTCCTCCTCTGTCCATGAAGTTCTCCTTATAGCTGGGTCTAGGTGATTGTACCACCTGCAAAATCCCATTGTGAACTTCATAGTTGTACACATTAGATCCTCTAATGGACAGTTCCAAATGCACGTATTAGATGGCATATAAACTATGCAAACAAAGAGAAATCAGCTTAGTCTCAATTCACAAACAAAAAATTAAAAAAGCTTATTGCCTGATGGAAAGTTGATGTGTTAACGAAAAATTTCTACCATTTACCTTTCTCTGCATTGCTTGCCTAAGCGACCTGGCAAGGACTTGGCAATAACAGACCATTTCTTGGGACCATACTTTCTAACCGACTCTATGATACAGTCATCCTCCTGAAAGTGCAAACAAGAAATAAATAATGATCCTATATTAATGATTAATTCTATAATGAAAATGAAATACCATTCCTAGCCGGCAAAAGCAAAAATAAAAACAAGCAAAAATATCCTAGTGGCACCTCTTTTTTCCATGCTCCTTTGACAACTGCAGGATTAAGAACTCTATTCCAGCGAGTAAAGCACTGAGAAACAGTCCTTCCAGGGAGACACTCAGCTGAGAAAGACACAGAAAATTTTGATCGTCGTCTGCTTTAGATATGATAGTGACAATTCTTTAGGACATTCATTAATCATAATATAAAAAGTAGAAAAAAATTCAAGGAGCACCCACCTATTTTCTTCCAATTCCTCCCATGGAACTTTCTGACTGATTCTATAAGAAGATAATCCTGTTAATCAAAATCCTTGAGGTTACAATTAAAAAAATTGAAAAGTCTTAGCAAATTCAAGTTTCCGTCCCATAATAAAATTGAACTATTAGATGCATTAATGAATAAATCAAATAAATTAGCCATAAATCACATCAAATTTTGAATAAATGATTTTCTATTTACATTTCCAAGACAGGTTTTCAACGGAGCTACTATTACAGGGGAAAAAAAAAAAAAACAGTAGAATTCAGCTTGTAGAACGGAACTAGATTGTCCAAGGATGACTAACCTCCGCTTCTGTCCAATACCCTTTTGTTGATTGTCGAGCTGGACCAGTTACCCTCCTACAAATAGGGAAACTAGTGTCGTTGAACAATTTATCAAAACTTAAAATAATAGTAATGACCTAAATAAGCATTATTCGATTCTTATTCTTAATCCCCTAAGCAGATGCTCCAAATGTTGTTAATAGGCAAAAACTATTGTTGATCCAAATGGGATATTAGTATTGGTGCATAAATTAGAAGAAAAGGTTGCAAAAGCGTAAACTTGAAAGGGAACTAACCTTGGAATAGCTGTACTACAAGTACCAAAATAGACTGATAAAGGTTGAGCATCTATAACTTGGTCTCCGAAATCTACATTATAAAATTCCTCCTCTTTCTTAACTTTGATCACCATTTTGCCTGAAACAGCAACCCAGTCAACTACAATGACTATGTTTTCTACTTTCCCATTACATTTTCTCAGGAAACAAACATAGGAAAACATCTAGAAATCGAGCGAACACACAAACGTCAATGGAGCATGAAAAATAACCTTAAAATTAAAATGGGCATAAGAAAGTGAAAACCTTACCTTTTCAAGTGAAGACTCTATAAGCAAAAGCAATAACGCTTCCAAGAAAAGATACAAAAGGATCTATTTGAATTTGACAAAATGTGAAGATTTTCTCGAGAAAGACTGGGAATGAATGAGAGAGCAAATAGCGCGCGGGAAAGCGAGAGAGTGGAAATGGAAGTGTTTAGTGTGTGTAACCGCTCTGCTAATTCGTTTTGAACGGTCATAGCTTGCGTTGGAAGCTTGACGGTCAGCTTATGTTGGAAGCCATTGACGCTCTACGGAACTGTCTGTCAGCTAACGACGTTAGTAAAACGTCTTTTTTTTTTCCCTTTTTTTAACGGGTTACAACAAAACGAGCCGATTAACAAAAATAAAAATAAATTTACCTGTCTGTATGAATTGGCACAATTAACTATCAGCTAAGAATCCTGTCTCCTGACAATTTTGATTTTTTATGCCATGTTTTGAAATTTTGTAGTAAATACAATCATTTATATTATTAAATTATTATAAACATTATCTATTTAGTTAATTAAATTTTTTATCTTTTAATTTGTATAACTATATGATGATTTAAAAATGATAAAAAAACATTTTTTTATTGCAATTAATTTCATTTATTTATTATTTGTTTGTTAAAACTTGTTTTGTCCAAAATTAATTGACTAATGAGCACTAATTAATTTCATTTTTATCTATGCTAAATACGAAAGACCAATGACTATATATTTTCTACAGTTTCCTAAAGTTCATAATGTTTTCTTCGACATATCTCTTGTTGATGGATTTAATGTCCCAATGGAGTTTGGTCCAACGTATGGTGGATGTGGTCGAGGAATTTTATTTTTTATGCATTTTTTATGTAATCTGATGGGTCTTGTAATAAAAAAAATTTAGCTTAAATATATTTTAATTTCAAAAATGAAAAATAAAAAATTCCAAAAGAAAAAAAGTTCCATTGTCCCGTCAATAATATGTCAACTTGATTTTGTACCATATATTAGTTAATGCAAATTAGGGTTGGTAGCAATCGTTGTAGTTAGGCCCCATGCTTTTATTTTTTTTTTTTTCTCACCCGCAGTTATGAGCATTGATGGTCTAGATTGATTCGATTTGAACTTTTATCGAAAACATAAGCCTAAAATGATGGTTTATGAAAAATCCAAATTAAACCAAATTATGGAAATCATTCACATCCACGAAATCTAAAAATGTAATTTGGTTCGGTTTTAAATGGTTGTTAGCAGTTTATTTATTATATAAATAAATTGTATATATATGAAAAAATAATTTGCACTCTTTTTTTTCAACAAAATAAAATATATTAGTGTTCTAAGAGATAAAATAGAATGACACGAATCAATTTTCTCTTTATCAGAGGTCTCGAGTTCAAACTTTAGCTTTCTTACCTGATATGTTCACGTGGATGTGATTTGAAAAAAAATTAGACTCAATCAACGGACACATCAATATATATTAACAGACTCTAAACGGAAGTCAAAATTAAAAAAAAAATAAATAAATACAGTGTATTAATTGAGAAAATCAAAAGTACTGGTCAAATTTGAAAATTTAGTTTAAGCGTTTTTAATATGTTGAGTAATATTCAAAATATTTTCTATTTTTTCTCTCATGTTTAACAATGAAAATTTCTTTAATTTAAAAAAAAATGATTAAATGATTAATTTTTCTCAAATTTTAGATATTAAATAATATATTTTTGAAAATATAACAATAGATTAGCATATAAAAACCGACCTAAAAAAAGAGCCCAAGGCCTAACAGATATCTTACAATGATTTGAGTTTGACATATAATATTCAAAGTCTTGCAAATATCTTACAATGTTTTCGAAGAAACTTAACCAAATTTCATATGCACCTTCGTCTTTATCTCTAAGTTCAAATTCCACGTACAGGCCTAACAGATAAGTCGAAAACATATAATATTTTCCAGAAGCATCAACATTTTGGAATGGGATATTCTAAATTATTAAATGCCTTAAGACCATGATTTGCGGGTGAAGCTTGAGGTCAATACAGAAGGTTTCTGCTTCCAAGCCAGATGGACACCGCTCTGCATAACAGAAAGGTCATAGTAATCTAGAACCATAACCAAGAAATTTTATTTATCGTTGCTCATTCAATATCTGTCTTGAGATATAAATTCCTACTAGCATTTAATTATAATCCTATGAAGAATTATCTTTACTCTGTTTCTCCTATTTTATAAAAATAAATAAATAAATAAACAAATTGATAATTATTATAAGCAATAAAAGGTAGTGTAATCTTGAACAACTCTTATGAATATGTGAAATCCACCAATGGGGAATAAAAGAAATCCATCCTAAACAATTTATTTTTCAGATTTGGATTAATCAAATTATGCTTAATTAGCAATGCCGTGATCATTCTTTAACCAAAGACGAGTAACCACATTTCTTGACTTGTGCATATTTTAAAGTCAAGCCATCACTGACATCACCATTTCTGCAATTTTCCAACAAATCAAACTTCTTTACGCAATCACAAACACTACCTCATGAAACGAAACTTCGCAAACCCAACCCGACTGCTATATATATATACATGTAATCCTTACACATTTTCATCGCCATCGCATAACAAAACCTAAATATATACTTACACTGTCTCAAAAATGAGCTTCTTCAAATCACTCCCTGCCATTTTACTCCCTTTGGCCACTCTTTACTTTACTTTTGCCCATGCAGCCACATTTGACATAACCAACAAATGCCCTTACACAGTCTGGGCAGCAGCCGCACCTGGTGGCGGCAGACAGCTCAATACTGGCGAAACCTGGACCATTACTGCTAACCCAGGAACTAAAGAAGCTCGCATTTGGGCCCGAACCAATTGCCAATTTGATGCTTCTGGAAAAGGCAAATGCGAGACTGGAGACTGTAACGGTCTTCTAGTTTGCCAAGGCTACGGTGCAGCACCTAACACTCTAGCCGAATACGCACTTGACCAATTTGAACATCAAGATTTTATTGATATATCTGTTATTGATGGGTTTAATGTCCCTATGGAGTTTAGTGCAGCTTCAGGAAGTTGTAATCGAGTGATCAAATGTGCTGGAGATCTTATAGGACAGTGTCCTAATGAATTGAAGGTCCCTGGTGGGTGCAACGGCCCTTGCCCTCAGTTAAAGACAGAAGAACATTGCTGCAATTCTGGTAACTGTGGCCCTACAAATTTGTCAAGGTACTTTAAGGAAAGGTGCCCTGATGCTTACAGTTACCCTAAAGATGATCCTACAAGTTTGTTTACTTGCCCTACTGGAACTAACTACAAGGTCATTTTCTGCCCATGAAGCTTGATTAGATACAAATATGGCAATTTGAAATAAGTTAGTGATTTAAAATAAGAGAGTGGTCGAGCACATGTAGCATTGTGCAGCTACTGTATTACTTACTGGTCAGTTGAGCCAGCTTACAGGTGAAGTGAAATAATATTTTTAATTAAAACTACCTTCTCTTTTTTTATTTCAATAATCATTATCCTTTAATTGAAATTCCAACATCAAATTGATATGATAAGAAATCAATTAACTTCTTTTTTTTATTGATTAAATAGGAAATATGTAAATATACAGTCAAAAGATACTTTTTATAAAGTTTGAAAATCAATTATTTAAATCTAGAAAAATTGTCAGAAGTGCACTTGATAATTATACTCCATTTAGGGTGAGTAATATTTGGAAAAAGAGCGAAATTATTTTAAAAAATTAAAATTTTTAGTTTAATTATTAAATTCGAAAAATAAATCTAAATTTGTTCCAAATAATTAAAATTAAATCCAATCAATTTGGTTCATTTTTAATTTGGATTTAAATATATACTAATTAATTTGATTTAGGAGCGGTTCCATACAACCGAATGGTCATCCCAATTGCCTTCCTTTACTTAACCGCGAAAAAGTTGTGCAATAGCCTTGAAAGGCGGGTGTCCCAACTGGTTCCTGCATGGACCTTGCAATATAAATAAACAATTGTAATAGTCTTTGTCGACAATCCTTCTCTCTCCTGGTGCATACAAAGATACCCAAAAATATAGATCCAAGAAAAAGCTGATTTCATTTCCATTTCTGAGATTTAAGGCTTTTGGTATTTTCTTTCTGCTCCAGAAATGCCTCGAGGAACTCTTGAAGTCCTTCTTGTTAACGCCAAGGGTCTTGAAAACACTGATTTCCTCAGTAAGCCTAACATATATCAATCAAAATCTTGGGTGTTTTTATATTTAATTTTTTGCATTTGCTGATCTTGAAAATTTGAGATTGGTTTTTCAAGAATAAGATCATTGTGTACATTATGGATGATGTTATAGACAATTATGTATGATATTCCGCTGTTATTTGATCTAACTTTTTTTGTGTTGATCTACATAGAATTAGTATAATTTCATTTTGAAATTCAAATTTTGATCTTTTTTTATTTTTTCTGAACCAATCTGTACCATAAACCATTTTTTCTTCTTTTCCTCTTTTTCTAAATTCTTGGGTTAATATTTCTGTGATTGATACTGTTAAGATTCAAATGTGAACAGATAATATGGATCCTTATGTCATACTCAGTTGCCGTAGCCAGGAGCAGAAAAGCAGTGTTGCTTCAGGTTTCGTCTCTACTTCATTTGAATGAACTTTGGGCTACATTTCATATTTTTACTGATTAGATCAGTAAAGGTCAAATATATGTCGATCTAGCACAATCAATTGTTCGCAAATGCTATGCCTTCAATATGTCCATATATGATTGCCATTACACTTGTAGCTCATTGGTGGAATGTCTCTTCATAATGCAGGAGATCATATTCTTTCATGTTTAATGAAGATTCCTTACGCAGTAAAAAAAATAATGTTTATGATTTTGCATTAATAAATTGACAAACAAGAAATGATGCAGGGAAAGGAAGCAATCCAGAATGGAATGAAAATTTTGTATTTACTATATCAGATACTGTGACAGATATTAGACTGAAAATCATGGATAGTGATGTTGGTACTGCAGATGATTTCGTCGGAGAAGCAATGTGAGTGTATAATTTCCCTTATCGTAATTCCATAAATATAGATTTGATTGGTTAATAGAAAATACACAAGACACACACATAGTTCAGGGACAGGAAAACTTGAACCACTGCTTATGTTTCTTTGGTTGTTGCAGCATTCCACTTGAACCACTGTTTATGGAAGGAAGCTTACCAACAACATCATACAATGTAGTCAAAGATCAAGAATACAAGGGAGAGATTAGACTTGGTCTCAACTTCACACCACAGGTATTTACTATGTTTCTCCGCCTCCAATAGTTTTCACTTTTGTTGATGGAAAGGTAGAGAATGTAAGATCCTTGAAGAGAATGTCAGTTAATGAGTGCCTAATTCCATTAGTAAACATGTTCATCACTCCATATCAATTTATGCCTTTGCAGACGGAATTTAAATTTAATATAAATGAAGAACTTATATATATATATAATTATTCAGCCAACTCAAGATCTTGTGTATTGTTTCCTATTCCTCGGTGTAGGAACGCACAAACCGTGATTTCCAGGAAGAAGAAAACTGGGGAGGATACAAGCAGTCATCAATATCTTATTAAGTAGCTTGGCGTGGGTATGGCATGGTGGCCATGGATAGGGTTTTTGGTTTGTTGATGTGTTGTAAGAATCTATATTGATGTGTTAATGTCAATGTGTTTCAGATAACGTTTTGATGTTGAGATAGACTTGGCTTTATGTCTGGCTTTAACAATAATATGTTTCTCATTTGCCTATTTACAGAATTCAAGGCGAATGTCTTTTCTCGCTCACACACACACACACACAAACATATTCAGAAGTACATTTTGAATCTTGAGACACAATGATACAACAGATAATTTCCAAGTATTGTAGGCTATAATAGATTGGAAAAGCAACTCCCATTGCATTATCTAATATATGGCATAAAAAATTAAAACGTTGTAGAAATAAAATAAAATTTAAGATTTACCATGAATTTCTTTCATCCTATGTCATGTCTTAATTTCAACATGTCACTGTCACTGTTACCCTAGACTGCACAGTGACATAAAGGCCAGGCGATCAACAAATAAATTATCTATGTACAAGCGCACATGGACTAACCAGGATAATCTCAAAAGCTTTCTAGCTTTCACTCATCAAAATAAGGATAGAGGGAGGGGAAAAAACAGAAAAAAAAAGGGGGAAAAAACCTTCATTTT
The DNA here is from genome assembly GCA_947857235.1 of Jatropha podagrica. Lineage (NCBI taxonomy): Eukaryota > Viridiplantae > Streptophyta > Magnoliopsida > Malpighiales > Euphorbiaceae > Jatropha > Jatropha podagrica. The sequence goes on from CANUEP010109917.1 coordinate 203,908, forward strand.
CTATTCATTAATGAGGGAAGTAAAGAAGACACAACACCTTACAAGTTCTCGCTCCTACATCTTCTGAATAAACTATCAAGTTAAAAGACTATCTTACAACAGTTTAAATGCACTTGCCGCTAAATTACAAAGCCATTATACAACATGAAAAGCTATTGATGGAAAAAGCTGCATATTATCGCTGATAATTATAATAATACAACTAGTAACAGGTAGTTCAACTCTAGGAGTTTACCTTCCCACGCAGTCCCTTATTCTCCTTCAAATGTTCTGGTTGTTGAGAACCAATGCTACTGCAAGTTGGTAAGCTCACATTCCCAGAAGGCAGGAAGCAAGGATTATTTAGGGGCATTTGTGGTTGGGATGTAAGTTGCTTCTCTGGAGCATCAAAGTGAAATGATATATCTGTTTGAAAAAAGCTGGGTAGGCCATAATCTGGAAGTGCCAAACTACCATCCGTAAATGTTCGAGAAGAATCAACTCGTGGGAAGTAACCATCCCTCTGAGTTTGAGAAGTGTCAACTTGCTGCTGCAAGTAATTCTGGACTGGCAAATTATCCTCTATGGGTATTGCACCTGTTAGAGTCTTGAATGCAAATTCAAAGCAAGGGTCTGACCAATAATCCGCAAAGGAAATGATAGGCTGCTGGTCCGGCTTGTTAACATTCTTCTCAATTTCCAGCTTTCGTGAATGCTCTTCATTTGCAATTTCATTGAGGTGATCCACCCTGTCACTTGATGGCTCAATTTGTGGTACAGTATTTACATTTGCAGATTGATAATGTACAAATTCTGCTTTTGTCCCAGCCTTGAACTGCTGATAAGCACCCATTGCCAAGTTGTCTGCAGACGAACCCATATCTAGAAAAGCTTCAGTTTTACTAGACTTTCTACCTTTAGTTTTGAAAGCAAGTTGGTTGGAGATTAAGCTGGCTGTTGGCTCCTGTTCAAGCCCTAAAAGTTGTTCTGGAGATTGATGAGGCAAATGAAGCTTCTTATTTTTTTTGTGTTTGCCTGAGTTTTTTGGAATTTTCCCATTGATGCTTTTGTCTGTCTTTTTAGCGAGGAATTTCCTCTCATCGATGATATCAGCTGCAGGAGTTGAAACCCGCCCATTATCAGCAGCTATCTCAACTGGTATTTCACCTGTAAGAGTCTTAAATGCAAATTCAAGACATGGGTCTGACAAGAACTCCCCAAATGGAAGCTGTGGTTCTGAACTCCCATTAATGCTTTTGTCCGTTTTCAGCACTTGTGATTGGTCCTTGGAAAAAGCTTGGCCATGAATGAACACTTGATTCTGGCTTGACGGTTCTCCAGTTAATGAATTACTGAAGTCAGTCAAAGCATGAGGGGTAAAATCAGTTCTAGGTTCACCCTTGAGTGGCTGAGATGGTTTGTCTGCCAAAGCATCTGAAGTCAAACCTGCAGCTTGGATGAATTCACTTCTACAGGATTTTTTTGCATTTTGAACAGCTTGTGCACTGGACTCTGAGTTGGCTGCCAGCTCAGGTTCAAGACCTGCAAGTCGTTTTGAAGAACGACGAGGTAAATTTATCCCTTTCTTATTGCTGGTTCTGATCAAAATATTTTGAGTTTTTCCTTGGCCCCTCCCTTTGGCGCCACTCTCAAGAGAATTCTCCTCTTCCCCGGTATCAGCTGCAGGAGTCAAAACAGGTTTGTCAACAGCACCAACCATTTCACATTGGTTTCTCTTGGAGACATTGGCCTCAGGCAATTCAGAACAGGTTGTATCATACTTTGGGTTCTTGTTTGATGTATCTTCAAGTAAAGGATTATCAGCATGAGAGGAACAGTGATCCAAAATCTGAGTAATGGGTTCAGCCTGGATTTGGTCACATATTTTATCTGCTAAAACATCCGACTTCAATCCCAAAGCTGGAATGGCTTCACTTTTAAGAGACTTGATTGTTTTTGGAAGAGCTTGCGCAATGGATACTGAGTTGGCCACCAGCTCGGGTTCAATCCCGGCAAGTCGCTTTGAAGACCGACAAGGCAATAGCCCTCTCTTATTAGCAGCTTTACTTGTATGAGTTCTTCTTTTGTAGCTTTCATCCCCCTTGATTGCACTCTCATAATACTTCTGCCCTTGCTTGTTATCAGCTTCAGAATTTGCTTGCACAAGCAGTGAGTTGTCCACCAGCTCAGGTTCAATACCAGCAAGTCTCCTTGAAGATCGACGAGGCAAGTTAAGCCATTTCTTGCCACTGGATTTGCACAAACTATTCTCAGTTTTTCTTTTCGAGCTTTCGTCCCTATTTATCTCACTCTCAAGAGATTGCCCTTGCTCATTGTTACCCTTAGGAATTAAAAGCCCATATCCATCACATACACTGGTTCTTTTGTCTTGATTTCTCCTGGAAACTTCAGCCTTTGTTGGTGCTGATAAGTTTCTGTTAGAGTTTTCCTTGTATTTAACATCGTTATCCATCACATTGTCCCTTGGACTCTTCTGTGAAGGTCTATCAAGTGTGCTAACCACAGGCAGCATAGTGACACTGGTTACACTCTTACCTCTGCTTTTCCTTAAGGAGTCAGCTTCTGAAGATGCTCTGCTGTCCACATCAGATCTCCATTTACCTGCATCACCGCATTAGTGAATTCCTCCACATCAGAACAACGTAGTTTTAAATATATCCCTTGTTTTCCCCTCGTGGTTTTGATCATTTTTTATATAATTCATTAATCACAGTCATTAAACTTCTCACCTGTAAGAAGCTGTTGACCATGAGCAGGGTGCTTTACTTTCTGCCTTTTAGCTGCAGGTGATGGCTAACAAAAGGAGAAAAACACCATATTATTTTAAAAATGTGCACTAAATGCCAAAACAGAAGAAAAGAAACATTAACAAGAAAACTGAATATGGTTGCTAAAATATTCTGCACCAGCACCACGTTTTTCTGGTTAATTGTTAAAGTAGATGAGGCACGATGCTTGATTAATACGTTTCTGAATTTATGTAACGCAAAATTTGACTTGAGAATAAATAAATGAAATTAAAGCCCTTTTTAATGAATACTCTTATGAAACTTTATGACCGATAATTTAAAATTCCTCAGTGAGGGAGGAGGGTATACAAAAATTTCTAAAGGAGAAAAAGTGATGATGAATACAATTGCAGTAGACAATCTGAATAAATTTGTTTTGTACATAGTGTCGCCTGCTGCTTTTAGCTTTTACATTAAGGTATGTAAAAGCTACGTAAGAAAATATTGATGGTTTGATGTAAGTTGTTATGTAAAAGGTAAATCATGCTGTTGTTTTGATCAGTTATCTAGAGGGACTGCTCCAGCAACTTTTAGGTCTCTCCCCACCCCGCTTCAACAGTATGCATAAAAATGTCACATGTTTAGGCTTCTTGCAATATGCCATATGTGATCATAAGACAACAATGTTCTTCCAAATTGTCAAGTTACGAAAACTTCATACTTATTTGACTTAGAATAGCTGATACTGAAAGATTAAGTCGCCAATAATTTTCATGCTTGTTGGATGTGATTACATATTTACAAATCACGACTATTATGATGATTTATGGAATGTGATGTGATTACATATTTACAAATCATGACTATTATGATGATTTATGGAATGTGTTTTTCTTTCCTTTTTTTTCTTTTTTGAGAATATGATTCCATCATATTGAAACACTTTCATACATTTTTTAAACTTCATTTAATTATAATCATGTCTTCAGATTGAAGTCCTACTGTTTTGTTCCAGGTTTGCCAACTCTGCAATCAACTTGCCACAAACCCTAAGTTGCAGTCCTACAGAGAAGCAATCCACTAGATTTCATAATATTTTATCAAAAAAAATGGTTAGATGGCTTTCACTTTATTTGAGAAAATGTAACAAATATTTAATGGTTCAAGTATTCTATCCTTTAAATATATCCTCAGTGTAAATATAAAGTGAAGCATTGCCATTGATAACAACATAACTAGCATATACAAAATGTTAGGTTTGTATTTTCTTCATTTTGAAAAAAAAGTTTCAATTAATTGCACAATGTTTTACAAGTAAGATTCACATAATTTTTCCAATAGGGGTGACCCCAGGTTATTGTGACTCCATTATAAGCTAAATTTTGCTCTACAAGACTGTCATGGAGCTGCTGTATTTAGGTAGTTTATTTAGCATCCTTGTGGAAATCAGTCTCTTTATAAGTGGATGGTAGTTAAGCAAGTTCTTTATTGTAGTGGGTAGTAAATCATCTTTAGCTTTTCATTTAGTTTTCTAAAAGACTCTGGATTAATGAAAGATGCAAACAAACTCTTAACAAAAGTTTGATTTTCTAATACTCAGATTGTAGAATTCTCTCAAACAAGCTCTAAGAGATCACCGGGTTCTCTCTTAATGCGCAATAAGAAATCATGGGGTCCTCTCCTAACAAAACCAAATTCTGTCTTTGAATTCAATCATATAGACCCATAACTAGATCCAAACTTGGAACTGTAACAAAGAAGAACAAGTATCATTTCAACGTTTTAGGATTCATTTAAGGGTAGTAGAACACATTACCAAAATATATTTAATTTAACATAAACACCCCATAAACCAAACATGTAGCTATCAAATTCATCACACATCGTATATAAATTTCAAAAGGTAATGAACAGTAACAATAACAAATCACTTAAACTACGGAGCAACAGTTTAGATTCACATGTACCAATATTCCTTCATCGGTGTGCCTTTTCTTTGGTAAAAATGCATGTTTACTAATCTCTCCAGTCTCTAGGTAGCGTTCGACATCCTTTTTGGAGCGGAATACATATCCTTTTATTGGATCTATGTAATACTGTGGCAAAAAGTGCTTGTCAACATCAATTTATCCTCCTCATTACGAATGGTATGATATATTCATCCCTAGAAAAACTTACATAAAAATTACATATACAAATTCTCACAAGTTCTTACTGGGTCTTTTCTGATTCCATTTGCATTAGCTGTAATTTTGATCTCTTTGATCCACCCTGGAGGTAAATTGTCCACTGTAGATTTCTCAAACTTAACCTATATTTAAGCACAGGAATGCAGGTTTAGAACTAGATATTTGATCAAACAAATTTAACAGAATAAAAATGTTAATATAAGTTCATTATATAACGAGAAATAAAATTTCATAATACTTTTTTCTTTTCTTTGCACGAGCCTCCTGTGCACTTAGATTGGGTAGCTAAAAGTCAACCGATGGATTAATGTGCAATCTTACAAAAAAACATATATAAGAAAAAATTTATAGAAAAATCATCCCTCTAAGATTATGATCTAGTGTCGAAAACACCTCAAACTTTCAGAGGTGCAGATTGTCCTCTTCCCAAACCTCCAAAATGTTTTGGAATCTAGTATGAAGCTTTACTAAGGCTTAGTTATTGTTGTTGTTGTACTAGGAAACTGCATCCCTGTTCTATATCGTTATGGAGGTTCCTCCCATATGATTCCACCCACATAAAAGATTTTATATCACTTGATTCTATTTTATGATTAATGCTAATAATAGGGTATTTACCTAAATCAGTATCCTCTTCTATTTATTTGCCAAAATATTGCACATGATTTCATGCAAACAAATATTGATGCATATATCACGTAGTTGACATCAAAGCAAAATGATATGACTTAAATGAAGTTTTTGGCAAAGAAGGAAAAAGGCATTAGGACATCACGAACAGACTTCGCTCGTGGGGAGCACACTCTTCAGTGTCTCCTTCCGTTTCAGCATGTAACTTCTCTGCTTTATGGTTTCCAGATATCTAACCACCGCCGGCTTGGAATAGAATTTACACCGGGTAGATGGGTCAACATAACACTGCAACCAAAAAATGTAATCATAAATACAAGGTGACGGCATTGAAAATACCATCAATTGATTTTGGGAAGAAAAGATATTCAAATGTTAATAGTAAAAGCACAAACTGTTGTTATTGAAATGCAATCAAATAATCTTCCGCAATGATACTGTCTAAAACAGTTTAGCATTTGGTACTAATCAAACCATCCAAAAATTTGATTCATATGAAAAAGAGTTATCAAGGCAAATATCTTTGCCTGCAGCATTCTAGTAAAGAAATTCTACGTGTTATTTATTTAGTACTATATATTAGGTCAGAATCAAGTCATGAAAATAAGTAATTATGGGGAATATTTTGAAATCTCATGCAGATATCATGAGCACGTAAAAAGCTAATGATGCTATCAGAAATTGAAGTCATTAATGTTTAGTAGCCTCCAAGATAACAAGTAAATATCCATAAAAGAAAAGAGAAGTTCCATCCAAAAATGTTAAAAGCAAAACCACAAATTCATTTAAAATTAAAAACCACTCTTAAATAAATGCATTTGATACCTTGTACACTTTTCCGCTGGCATTACCACTTTTTCTGGTTTTCAATTCCACAATCCAACCATTAGGTAACCATTCAGGATGTTCATTTGTATATTTTATAAGCTGCTAATGGTAAAAATAACCAATTAGATAAAGAGAATTGAAGGAAGCAAAAGAGCAGATAGATATAAGGTTTCACATCCATCGTAATCACATGCACCTGCTTTTTTTTTGAGGGCAGTCCAATGAGACTCTTAGATGGGTGATGTTGGTCAAGTTGAGTCCCTTGTCCTCTAAAATAGTGTATGAAATCATCCGTGGAGAAGTATTTTTGACCAGTTCCAGAGTTCAAATAATACTACAAAGGCCAAATATAAGGTGGTGACTATAAAAGCAGATAATTTAATATAAAGTTCTTATATATATATATATATTCTTTTTTTTAGGCATTATAAATCTCCAATTTTCATAATTTTCTTATGCTGTCTGTAAATCATTGAATTGAAGGTTGTATGAGCCGAGTTCTTTCCTGACTAACAAAATCATGAAATTGAAAAGAACTCCAAAGAAAATATAGCAAGGGACAAGGTAGTGAATTCTTATATTGATTAAAGAAATACTTTGAGGCCATGCTAATAACCAAGCAACAAAATTTCAATTATTTTTTCACTGAAATTAATTGTAAATTGCAATTTCAACTGCCTTTACTAAAAAATTTTATTGCCAATTTCATTTGTTATAATAAAAAAATGTCCACAATAATGTCCTAGACTTGAAAAATACCAAGATTAAGTTTTATCATCGTCTTTCAACATTATCAATTACCATAAATAAGCATGAAACTTGCAATTAAACCCAACATTCTGGCGGTCAAATGATTTTATATTTAGTTATATGTCTAATATAGTAACCTTTAAAAGTCCATTTTAATGTCAATTCTCCAAAACAGCTAAAAAATATTAATGACAACTTGCCAGTTAGCTTCAGGCAACAAAATTGCCCAGTATCTTATTTTATTTTAACAGCCTTAATAGGCTGACAATCACAATAACTTGATAAGCAAACTATATAACTTTCTCAGGGCTATAGCATTTACCATTTATAAATAAAATTGAAAAACAAAGCATAAAATCATTTACTTCTTTACTCCAACGACGAGTCATCGTAACCACAAATGTGAGACATGTGATTCCCCAAAAGTCAAAATATAGTGATGTTGCCTTTGAACTGATCTATATAAGATTCATCTCAACATGTAATTGAACAGCGAGGTAAAATATCCATAATGCCTTATCGAAGCACTTTATGAAATATAAGACAAATTCCAACTATATCATCAAATCTTCTTCACATGCAGGCTGACAGAGAGATTATGACCTTTCATTCAAATGGCACATCCCTTTTCTACTGGTAAGAAACACTAGCCCTGATATTGGCACTCTAACTGATTTTATGAAATCAAAGTAAAATGTTAATACATAATCCTCTAAGTTTTAAATACTAACCCTAAAATCAAAGCTTCACCTACAATGAGTGGTGCCAGCTCACATGCAACCTTTTCCTACCCTCAAGCGTAAATTCGTCACACAATTTTCTTTCTTTGAATAATAATCAACTCAAAATATATATGGGAAAGAAAAGGCAATAAGAAGGCTTGTTTAACATGCAAATAGCTTATGCTGCCAATATGAACAAAGCAAAGCATCGCGATCAAGTTTCCAACTCCCGTGCACTTACCTTTAATATAAGGAGAATAACCAATTTAGTTAATTCATCAATAAAAAAGTACGTAAGTCAGAAATTAAGAATTTTGTTTAAAAACACAGAATTTGCCCCAAAATTCTCTGAACAATGAAAATTGTGTGCCCCCAAAAAAAGTCCTCAGATTGAGAGAGATTTTTATAATCATTACTAGACAGGATTTCAAGTGGTTTTACATAGCAGGTAAATTAAATGTAAATCCAATATAATAAACATCGTGCAAGCCAACAGGTAAACCATTTTCTTACACTAAAAGCACCATCTTCCTACACACAGACACGAAAAAAAAAAAAAAAGGCAAAAAGCATAGTAATGCAACATGCAGCTAAATTATCGAAACCAATGCCAGTATATGAACTATCCAAAGCACGGTGGCCCATTTGATCAAGTAAAACCCTTCAATTTTCCTTCTAAACATCAACCTATCAAATTAAACCACCAGCAGCGTTATACAATTGCCAAGTTCAGGCATTGAACAGCCTCAACCCACAAGCTTAAAATTCATTACTTTATGAATCCATGCACTTGCACCTGCTCGTAAAAAATTTTAAAAATACAATTTTTCCAGCTAAAACATTTAAAGATAAGAGTTCCAGAGCATGAAAAACCCCTAAATTAGGAAACCACTAACTTTTAGCTTTACCTTAATTTTGCGACCCGTTTTTAGAACATTAAATTGCACAGTCCAGCCATGCGGAAGCTCCTCCAGCGAGTATTCAGCCGCCATTTGAAGAACCGGCCTAGCTCCGGCGGTCAGTGTTGTCGTAAACCCACTTTCTATTTGTCGTTTCGCTCTCTCCGTGAGCATGTAGAGGTCTGAAGTGAAGAGTGAAATGTCAAAGGCTCGACTCTAACAATAATGCGAGATTAAGGCCACGTGTGTTTTTTTTTTTTTCTTGGGGACGGAGAGGCCAGGTGTCAACGTGTAGTGTAGGTTGGCAAGGTAAAAAGATTTTTGCGTATTTACAAAGATCATTCTCCCGCTGGATATGAATGTAATGATACAGTATGTTCTCTTCCCTCCCAAATAGACAGAACTTCCTTCCTTTTCCACTTTGTTTCAAATTATAGTTTAATTTCCTTTTTTTTTTAAAAAAAACATCAAATGATCTGAATTTAAATTTTTCCTTCTCAATATTCAAAAAAGATTTTCTTTTTTTGAAAAATAATAATATTTATAATTTTTTTTCTATTTTTATTTAATATGCATCTTATTCTAGATATGTTGCTATTTATATTAATCAATTTTTGAAGTGATCTATTATCACCTTAACAATCCATAATCCATATTACACGACTTAAAAAAAGGAAAAAAAGAAAAATTGAAAGGAAATATTTAATAGCTTCGATTTGTGATATAAAATCGCATGATTTATAGTTAAGATAAAAAAAAAAAAAACCGATAAATTAATTTGTGAGATGAAATTTTGTGACTACAATATAATAATTAGTATAAAATCTAAAAGCGAAGAGGAATAAAAGAGACAATTTATAATTTAAACAACATCTTATCTTATCATTATAAGTGTTTTCATCAAATTAATTGGTTAAGCCTAATCATGGAAGGAGCTTATTTATTTAGTTTTTATAATTTAATGAAATTTATAAATTAAGATATATATTTTCAGAAATAATTAAATATTTTATTTATATTTTCGCTTCAACTAAATAAAATTTTTGTTGATTTTTTTTAGTTAAATTAAAAAAAAGATAAATAAAACACCTTTGTTTGGATGAGTGTAAAATTTGGGTGGATGTAAAATAATAATAAATTTTTTTTTTTAAATCAAAATTGCTTATTTAGTTTGAGGTAAAATACAAAGGAGGATGTAAAATAAATTTATTTTATACTCATTTTAACTTATTTTAGGAGGAAAATGAATAATGAAAATTTTACATCCTTTATGGTACTTCCCTCTTCCCAAACAAAGCATTACTTTGATGAAAGAATCAAATTATTTTTTAATAATATAATCCAACATGCAAATAGCTTATTATTTTTAATGATTTCAAATTTATGGATTCTGGTGATGTTTACAGTAAATAAAAATGAAAACAGAAGACTTTGACTTGTAAATTTTATAAACTATAGGGACTAGATCATAATTTATTCTTACAAGAAACTATTGGGCTTGGGTTCTATGCCGTCCGACCCATGTCAAAGGCCTGAAATTAGTCTGTTCGCACGGCTTATAATTGCACTTTAATCGGCACGAAAACGAGATTGGGGCGGTTATTGTCTTGGTAGGCGCGATATTTGCAGCGCTGGAGTGGAAACAAACGAAACAGTAAAGGCGGAAGGAGTTGCAGCGTCGAAGGGCTTCTGTCTGCTTTCTTGATACATCCTCTTGGGTGCCGCGATCCAAACGCATAGGTAGCTACGTATCTATACGCATATGAATCTCTGTATTATCAGTTGATTTTGCATATTTTGTCATTGGCATTTGAAGTTAGGGTTTCTGGGATTGATTTACTTGAATCGGACATTTTGAATCCACAATCGATACTGAGGTAGAATTAGGAGTCGATCTACTATGAGTTGGATTTAAGTGTTTATTCAAAGCAGAAGTTCACCAATATCATACTTGTTTCTATTAAAAATAGCTTTTATAATTGGACAAGGAAGACCACTTTCTTAATATCGGATGTTGAAGTAGATGTTTCTGTTCATAGATGGCTCTGCAAGAAAAATTAGATAGATTCAAGAAGCAGCAAGAGAAGTGTCAAACGACTCTTACCAGCATTGCGTCCAGGCCTTCTAAACCCGCTGCAGCTCAAAAACTTGTACCTTTAGCTGCACCAACAAATCCAAGGACTCCAGGTCCACCTGTCAAATTTTCAAATGACACGGAGAGACTCCAACACATCAACAGTATTCGAAAAGCGCCTGTTGGTGCTCAAATCAAGCGTGTTATAGACTTGCTGTTAGAGGTTCGACTCTAAGTTCCTGTTCTTATTTTTATTTTTCAGATGTCTATTGTTAAATTTTAGGCTTTATGTCACATCATAAATGTTCATAATGGCCAACTTATTTTTTTGGCGTATTGAGTCTTGAAAACAGTATTAGTTCATGTTGGTCCTGTTGTTTCTTGATTCTTCACAATGTTTGGATTTGTCTGAGGATTAGAGAGCAGGTTGAAATTTTCATCTTGTTATCCTTTTCATTTCTATTGGTACTCTTTTGGTGCCACTTCATGAAAAATAATAAACACATGAAGAATAGAACACATTGGATATGTTGTCCGAATAATTTTATTTTAAATAACCTTTTAATTCTTCAGATTTTAAATAAAACAACTTTTCAATCCATAAGTAGTTAAAAGCTAAGAGACTAAAATGTTGATTAATTCTAAAATCTAATAGACAAAAATTTAGTTTACCTGAAGAAATGAGGTACTAAAATGAACCGAAGGATTGAAAAAAAATGGACTATTTAATTCCCTTGAAAAAGGGGCATGAGTGTATTTTGTCAAACCTTGTGGGGATTTTCATATTTTACCATATTGGTTTTACTTGCTTTGTTCTTTGGAGTTTCCCCTTTCTGCGTTGGTTAACCTCTAATTACAGGATTGTTACAAATGACAGGCTTCGCTATTCTTGCAGCTTGCTCTTCTCCCCATTTATTACTTGCCTTTTTGTTCTCAGCTTCTTTTGTGAAATTTTAGGCTTTTTTTAAAAATGTGTTTTGACCTTTCTGCAACAAGTTGAGAAGCAGCAAGCCATTTAACTGTCTCCTGGCATATGTTTTTTTGTGTTTGCAGACAAGGCTAGCTTATACACCAGAACAAATAAATGAGGCATGTTATGTTGATGCGACCTCAAACAAGGCAGTTTTTGACAGTTTGAGGAACAATCCAAAAGTGACTTATGATGGAAAGCGCTTTTCTTACAAGGTAAAACATTGTGCTTACAAATCATGATAGGTTTGCAAAGGTTTGGGTCAATCTTTAAATCCTTGTCACTGTTTTAATATCTGCCTTCTTTTCCCCCTTTCATGTAAGATAATATTCTGGTTTTGAATTGTTTATAGTCCAAGCATGATTTAAAGGACAAGAGTCAACTACTTGTCTTGATACGGAAATATCCTGAGGGCATTGCTGTCATTGATCTCAAGGATGCATACCCAACAGTTATGGAGGATTTACAGGTATATCTTATCACTGAATACTGCTGTTGCATTTGGTGAATTTTATTCTTATTCACTCAATCTTCCACGGTTTCCCTAAATCTGCTGAAGCAAAATCTATTTTTATAAATATCATATGAAGTAAAGTTGGTCTTGGTGATTCCAAACTGATTTCTATGATTTGAGTGATTGTTCTGAAATCTTTATCTTTTGTTGTCCAGCTATCTTAAAAGCTGATTTGCTTGGGAAAAAATGGCTGGTCTCTTTGAGAGAAGAGAAAGATTCCTGCTGGCTGTTGACTTTGCAAATTATTTTCTTTTATCTTGGAGCTTAGGTTTTATGTTTTCCTTTGTGTTGGTCAAAGAAAATCTTTTCCTCTATTTTTTCAACTGGATCTTTTTGTCACCTACAATAATTTTTTTGTCACCTAAAGTAAGTTGTGTATTCTCCTATAAATACTTTTATCTTCACTCAGGATTTCCTCTCTCTGTCTCTAAACCAGATAATGTTGGGTGACCCCATCAAGTTGATCAATTAAAAAAAAAGAAAAAAAAGAGAAATCTATTGCTGACATGGCATTATCAAGAACAACTACAAAGCGTACAACCATAGATTGGTGGAATTCAATGGCTGCCTAAACAAGCTTTAAATTTTTTATCAGTTAAATCATTTTGTCTCTCTGTCCACTGGGATGAAAATGTTTTCCTGGCCAGTAAACAAAGTGAAAATGCATTCTTGATGAGTATTTGGTACTGTTTTTATTTTTGTGGAGAATATTTGCTGATTTTTAAATCACAAGTTTGTCAATGATTTAAGTATTATTTATTGTGATTGCTCTTTAGGATTGTAAGGCTGCTTCCTATGTGACCAGAAGGTCATGGAAACAGCCTCTTCACAAACTTGTAGAAATGGATGACATTCCTTTGACCCTCACAAGGCAGTGAGCCTTCTGAATTGAGAATACCCTCAATTCTTAGTTACTTTGTTTTCTCTTCTCTGCATGGTACTACTTGTCGTTAGCCCCTAGTGCCATTATTACTAAATTTATGTGTATTCTGGCATGAACAGTAGGATTGATTTTTTTTTTTTTTTTTTTTTTAAATTTTGTAGGCTTTGAAAGCTGCCAGACAGATTTGGTTGCTATCAAACTTTGATTCACAGGAGGACATTGCATACCCTAATGACCCTAGGGCTGTTATTAAGGTGGATGATGATCTTAAGCAGCTCTTTCGGGGGATTGAATTGCCTCGTGATATGCTTGACATTGAAAAGGATCTGCAGAAGAATGGTATGAAGCCTGCCACAAACACGGCAAAGAGGAGAGCGGCAGCCCAGGTACAGGGCGTTTCCTCCAAGCCAAAGACCAAGAAGAAGAAACATGAAATCAGCAAGAGGACTAAGCTTACAAATGCACATCTTCCGGAACTTTTTCAAAATCTTGGTTCATAGAACTTTTCAGCAAAATTGAGTTGTTGACCTGACCACTTGCCAATCATCATACGTGGACTGAGGTGGAATATGTCGCTGAGATACAAAGACAAGCTTCAAGAGTGTACAGTTAAATGTTGAGTTGCTCTTTTCTTATATAATGAGCTTACAGAGATATAATGTGTTTCGAGTTCATAATGTCGATCCTCAATCAGATCTCTACTGTTGGACAGTAATAATGTTTCTGACAGCCAGTGTGGGTCTATCATGTAACTTAAAAGGCAAAGCGGTGTATGTATTTCCTTGTAGGATTTCAGTTTGCAAATGATATTTGATTTCATTTTGAGTGGTTGCCATTTATTGGTACAATTAATTACTCATGACCTCTATTCCAGCAACGTTAGCTTAATTAGTGTCCTCTATCTGTTGCGCACGCATTAAAGTTTTGAATTCAGCAAATTAAGGATTTGAATTGTCCATGACAAGCTGTCGTTATCTTTTGGGGAGCATAAACGATAACAATGTTTAAAACCATTTTGAGCGTTTCCTCAAAATGATCTCATATCGAATGTTGCATCTAGCTGTCTGCCTATTAATATTTACATTAATTGAGTACATCATCTCTCTAAGGTGAAGAAAAGAGATGGCGTCACATACGTGCCAAATTAAAATTTTGGTAACAGAAGCTCATCAAGTATTCTTATTTCATCTGGGGAAGTCACAAAAGTTGTATTGAAGTACTTACAAATTTACAATTTTAATCGCATATGCATGATTAATTACAAAGTGTATGGGTAATTTTTTTTTTTTTTTTTTTTTTGGAAAGCATCAAATTTTTATATATTGTTGGAATCAATACAAAGTACATTCATAGATACAACTGCTAGCTACCAGATGAACAGTCTAATTCGCTGATTTTTCAGTAAACTGAATTGACAATGAAGAATGTTCATCCATCAATTGTTTACGATCTAAAATCAAAGAATCAAAATAAGAATTATCTTGTTTCACCTTATCCAATGCTTGTACTGCCAATAAACAAATTTAAGGGTAATTTAACAATGAATAGCGTGATTTTTCCATCTCACATACTTTATTTTCTCTCAATTTTGAAGATATTGTGTATTTCCTCTTTTGTTCCCGAACGAGGGAAAGTTGATTCTTGTAACATTTTCCCTCCAGTTTTCTTTCCTTATAAAATTTCCTTCCTAGTGTAAGAATGCCATATATTTCAACAGAAAATGCATGCGAAAACTCCTGGATGAAACGCTGTTTCTTGATTGAAGTAAATACGAATCTTGCCTTGAGAGTCTCTCCCACAAAAATCTCACGAGAAAGCAACATATCTTCACAAATCAAACATTTTTAAGAATCCATTCTAATGATTGAGAAAAGATGTGCACCATACGATATCATACACTTTCCTTCCCCTTTTAGGGACCCATTGAATGTTCATTCTGATCTGTCCATATATTTATGGCCCATTTCTGTCACAGTTTCCTGACTTCAGCCTCTTGCTTGCTTGCTTACTCAAAACAGAGGAGATATAAAATGCAGAGCAATAAAATCCTTCATGTTCCTCATTTAATATTTTAATCATGGAAGTTATATTTTGGAATGCTTACAAAAAGCGCAGTTTGACCTCTTGAGGAAAAAAACAATTAAGAAGCATTCAAAAGAAACCAAAACATTTTTTAAAAAAGAAAAGTTTTCTGGCTGCACAATATAGCATGCCAAACTCCAACCCCATGTCAAGCCTATCGACAACAATATATAATAAATCCAAACCCAATGACCCAATTGTGATGTATGACACTTGACTTCTTCTGCAAACCCACTATAGTACTTACAGATGTTAATTACGATTAGTCGGTGTTTGAACGATGTTAATTACGATTAGTCGGTGTTTGAACCCTTTAATTCTTTTTTTTATTAGGTTCTGTTCACAAACTTTGACCTTTCTAATCTGTTAGTAATAATTTGTTAACTAAACTAATCTAATCTGATCTGCAGCTCTACCAGAGGAAACAAGAAATAGAAAAGGCAACTGATCAAGAAAATTACACAGGTCAAGTTCTTGCATTGTTTCAGAAATTCAATTTATATATCTAGATTTTACAATTTCTAGAATTCAATAAAAAATTTACAACTATGTAGAAACCATCAAAATTTGCTCCCTTGTTCAACTATGTATCCATTAAACAAAAGGAAAAAAAAAGAGAGAGAGAGAAAAGAACTATAAACTGCAAAAAGAAAAAGAAAAAATCAAGAAACTGTATATGACTGAGAAAAACACATCTATAAATAAAGATTGGCATTTGGAAATAAAACTGTATAATTCAGTTGTGAAGTGGGTTTGGTCCCCCTGGAACTGTTCTAAAAGAAACTCCATAAACAGGGTCGATCTCATCTTTGACAGATCCTTGAGGAGCTCGAGCAGGAAAATGCGAAGAAATTTCTGGAGATAATACAGGTTTTGGTGTTTCTTTGGTTTGATCATCTATTTCTCTTTGCAGTTTCAGGTGGCGGCAACTTGAGAGCTGGCTACCAGAAAGGATGATGATCAAGACAAGAAATGTGAGATTTGGACTAGGAATCCTCATGGTTCCCGATTTTTAGAAGCAGAAAGAAAAGGTAGCACTGAAAATAATGCAAAGGTAGATAGTTAGAGTTGAGGTTTATAAATAGAGGTAGGTGTGTTCTACTGTTCTGTCTTAACCTGTGGCGAGCGTAGAGCCAAAACTCACAATTAAGATTTCTGAAATGACTGAAATACCCTTCTCATTTCATCACATTACTATCATAGTATCATCGAGCAGGCCAAACTACAAGCCAAATTTGTAAGGAAAAGGAATTCTATTAGACTTTTTTGATTTTCTTCCAATAATTTGATTTCATGTGGGTTTTAGATTTATCTAATTCATGCCTTGAACTTATGGTTTGGCATTCTGATATCCTAGGCGTCCACCGCGCTATGCAAACCCCATTTAATTTTACTAGAATACTTGTCTTAAAATACAAAAAGTTAGGATTTCAAATCCTAATAATTCCTTTCCTTTAAGGGATTTTTTTATATACAAAAAGAAAAGAAATTAATACTCTACTTAACTCTGGAATAGGGTAGAACCTGATCTAATGCAATGTCAGATATGAAAAGGACATTCTAGTCTTTTTGATAAACACCCAATTGAGTGCTGATTTGAAAAACAGTATAGGTGAGGAGCGTTGACTTCATACATAGAAAATAGATCTCTCTTATTTCATTTGCTGATTAAGGTTCTGATAATTACATATAGGCTTCTAAGATTTGGGGTAACATTTCTACAGACACGTGAGACACGTGCTGCACAGCCAATGACATCTAGTGGTTCACACGTTCTTTGTATTCGAATTCTTAGCTTCCCTCACATGTTCTTGCTTCCAAGTTTATGATACAAAATCTCATTCAGCTATAAAAGATGGCTACCACATAATTAGGATCTTATTAAATACTTGATTGGACTATTTAATTCAGCACATTCCAATATGGTTATTAAATAGTGGGAAATCTTTTAATTTTTTTAATTAAATAGTTTAGCTTCATAAAATATGCAAGAAAATGAGAAAATAGTTTTTAATTATTATGTGCGACTTAAGGAAAGATAGTTTTCCCACTTGAGGATTGAGAATCTGTTCGGTAAAATCAACTGTTTTGATAGTCATTAGTGCGTAACGCTGAGTAACGATGGTTTTGGGGCGGTGAATCCATGTAAAAAAAAAAAAAAATGTCACCTTCAAGAAGATTTGATTTCAGTAGGGTTTGGTCCACACTGACCAATGGAATAATAATCCTTAGTGCCATTTTTGTCAAAATGCCAAGAGTGTACATTTTGTATTTATTTTATTGTTTAGGTTAAAAGTAAATTATTTATATAAGAATCAAATAGTTTTTTTTTTTTATGAACCAATAGCTTAGTAAGTTGTTGCAACATTCCTTAATATGCAGTTGTTGCCTCCTGAAAATAGGTACTAATGGGGCCTCAATTGAATTTCAAATTAAAAGTTTGGTCCCAGAATCAGATTTGATAATGATAACATCAACTTATCTGCAAATACATTCTCTCCTTACAATGGTTAGGTAAGTTTTTATTTATATAGACTCGAAGGATTTTTCACCACTCAAGCATTATTGATTAAGATGACATAGGATTGATTTGTCTAAATCGGATTATGAATTGAACTAATAAAAAATAATTCTTTATTGAAATAAAGACATTTTTTTACCATATATTGAAATAAGTGTATAGATAAGTGTAGACAAATAGAAGATTTAGATTAAGTGTAGACAAGTTAGTCACCACCTACTTATCTTGAACACAGTGATTTGGATCCAAAAAGTCAAGACTAAAAAAAGAATTTAGAAAAAAAAGAAAATTCATCTCTGTTCACACATCAGGTGGATTATCTTGATTCAGGGGCTAATAAAAAATTTCAAAGAAATGTATGGTCTGAAGGAAGAGTCAATGTCTTGATCATATCAAATTTGAAGAGGTTATGAATGTCAACATCTAAGAATATAAGCAAATTATATATTTTCATTCCATAATTAATGTAACTGTTAGAAAAATAATTATAAATCATAATATATAGAATGGTTTGAGCAGTATTTATGCATTTTTCGCATATGTGGAACCCATTACAGGGTGTGATAAGTTGCAGGCTGCTCATGTCGACAAGTAACCATCTTGAGCAATTCACAGATATATTCCAAGAAAAGTACAGAAATAGTTTTAAGAAAAAAAAAGTTTTTAAGTACTGCAAAATGAATGATGATACTGAGAATTATATTTCTTGCTCTGATAGCAAGAAAATTAAAATAAACAACCGTAACTCAGACATAAGGAAAGCTTGAGGTCACCATTTTAGTACCATTGTATCAATATTTCCTCCTGGTTTGTCTTTCTTCTACGGAAGTATAATTGCATTTCAAGTTCAAAGTTGTAGGTCCAACCAAGAGAAAAAAAAAAAAAAAAAAAAATCAAAGTATTAATAATATCATTATTTTGAATAATATATTGATAATATTATTAACTTCATCAATTATCACACAAAGGGAGAAATTAAACAATATTAATTTTTTTTTTCATACCAAACACAAACATTTAAATTTATAAAGGAACTCCATAAAATTTTATGCAACTCTTTCTTCCAAACAAAGGGTACATTAACAAAATCTGGGCATTATTTTTTCTTATGGACTTTGTTTATGCCCTTTCCACTATGGGCTTTCTGTTATCATAAGAGTTCATTACAACCATAAATAGTTTAATTTCGACCTAATAAGCACCATTGTACCAGACCGTTTTCCCAGTGATTAAATCCATGGGTAACACAAAAATGTATAAATCGTCAATGAAATAAATGAAGCTTGAGATCATCTATTGAATGGTAAATAAAATAATGATATGAATATACAGGATTTCATATTAAGAAGAGATGCAACCTAATGCGACAAAAACTCTTCAAAATGGCAACACAAACCTTGCAGGATTTTACAGTATCAAGATAATCAAAGCCAGAAACTAGGCCTACCATAGTTGCAGGTCGAAGAAAAATTGAACTTGAGTGTTTTGCACTCACTTTACGCCAGCCAAAGACAGAAGTTTGAATGCCTGAGCCGCTAATAAATATTAGGATCGAATTCGGATACCAGGTATATCTTTCAAACCCATCTTTAGTGCTGTCTTCCTGAACAGAGGAGGAGGCCTTTGCAAACCTATTGACTCAGAAAATTGGTTGGCCAGCTCAACAAGTGTGGTTTTATCCCTGCCAATTTCCCTGATTGAGTTATAATAACCTAGCCAAGCGTGGAATGCCGCTTCTTTGACACTACTGTCAATCTTCAACATTGAATCCTCCACCTGATAAGGTCAATAGTCTCCAAAGGTCAAGCAAGAAAAACATGCAAAACATTATATCTCATTAAGTAGATACAAGAGATCTAAATCCTGGGAGAAATGTATTATCATCAGTCAACAAGGGCAAAATTTTGGACAAAATGTCCAGATAGTGTCAATATCAAGATCGCATTTTACGTACTCAATAGAGCAAATACAGCATATGTTGCATCTGTCAATAAAAGGGCCATCAAACCACATTTTAATTCCATAGTTTTGAGTGCATCCAGAAGTATGAAGTCAAGCCCCCCCCAAAAAAAGGCTGTTCAATCAATGGCATGACAACATAGACCATCTTTTATTGGCTTCTACATGTTACGGCCTCTACATGTTACATTTCCTTTCAAATAAGAAACTTTTGTTTTGTTTTTAGCTTCAATTTTCACAACCTAAACATTTAAACCTTTAAACAGAATCCAGTATAAAATATATTCACAAATGGAATTAAACTAAGTTTGAAATGTACCTTAAGTTTGGTTTCTGGATCTATATGAGGTAAAGGAAGTTTGTCAAGAGGCAGGTCTTCCAACTCATCCAGGAAATATTCTTCCCATGGTGCAAGCAATATTATCCCTTCTCCATCTTTGCCTTCACGTCCAGTTCTTCCAAGACGGTGTATATATTGCTCCCGATCAGCAGGAATGCCAACCTGGTAATAGTTAGAATTAACACATTTAGCAGAAATCCAAAGTGAGGCATGCACAGTTAAATATATAAATACTCCTTTCATAAGTAAATTTCAATTTTTTAATTAGCTCAATGTGACATAAATGACATCAATATGAATCCAGGCATCTACTTGTAATAACATGATCCATTATTCTTTACAAATTTACTTGCTTTAAGTATTCATTTTGAAGTAATTGTAACCAAAAAGAACAACGAGGTGTTTATCTCATGTAACTGAATAGAACTAAACCGAGCCAATTGACCTACAATTTCATTAGGTGTCTCAGCATTGACCTACACTACTCTGTGATAGTAGTATTTCATATGCCAAACATATATTAAGAATTTTACATGCAAAACATGAATAAATTTATCAAGCTTGATGAATACCTGAATGACCAAAGTAACATCAGGATAATTCATTCCACGAGCTGAAACATCAGACGTGACAAGAATTGATCGTTTCGATTCCTTGAATTCATCAGATATGCGCATTCTATATAATTGAGGCTTTCTAGCATGCATCTCCCTAACATTCATTTTCATTTCCCGGAGAAGTGCATACATAAGTGATGTTAACATCCCAGTTGTACAGAAAACAATGACCTGAGTGCAAGTCGAAGTTTAGCCTCAGGACATGCATTTCCAAATACAACAAAATCCAAAATCGACATCGTTTTACCTTGTAATCGGGTGTTTGTAGGATATGCTCCCTCAAGAGATGATGCACAACTTGAAAATGCAAGTCATGTGGAATCACTAGGAAAAACTGCTTAACCTGAATTTATAAAAGACAATTCCACTTCAAAAAATTTGGCATGTGACTTATGGTATTGAAACACAAGACAAATTTGGACATGATAGCAACTATAATTGACAAGTAATTTTCCACTTGTAATTTATCCTGCAATGTGTATGATAACCTACCTGAGCAGGAGTTTCCACACAACCAAGTCCCACTGTATCAATGAAAGCATGTTCTCTTTTCAACACAAGCTGAGATATTCGGCGAACCTGCATAATTAAACAAAATCTAGCTTTTGATTGATGTCATGAAACATCAAAGCAAATGCATATTTAAAACATCAACAAGGGGATAACGGAAACTCTAACCTCTTTTGGAATTGTTGCGGAGAACATCAAGGATTGCCTCTGACGGGGCAAACAATCTACAATTTTTTCCACATCTTTCCGAAACCCCAAGTCTAGTAAATGGTCAGCTTCGTCAAGTATAAGCATCTTCAAGCCCATCAAATGAACAGATATACCACCTTTGTTCTCAACGTGATCCAGCAGCCGACCAGGAGTTGCAACAATTATCTAGAAAAAGTTCAAAGAATGAGGAAATGACTATCAGAAGGTTTTATCAGTAACAAAAAGAGTAACTTTAAAGGATTTCCTCCATTGCTCCACATTATCACTCTCCATGAACTGGATCAAAGTTTACCCAAATATAGTTAACGGACAAACCTGGCAAGGATCTGATTCCAGGCGTTTCTGGTCATCTTTGAAGCGTGTACCTCCAACTAGTGTTTGTACACCTATGCCATCGTGATACTTCAGCATAGCATTTGCTTCAGCAGCTATTTGACTCGCTAGCTCTCTTGTGGGGCAAAGAATAAGAACATAAATTGGAGAAACCCGTGGATTGGCATTGCCATTTTTTGCTTTCAAAACTGCTTCAATTGCAGGAAGCTGTTGGTATTTAATAACAGAACAGAAAGAAATAACCTAAAATATGACAGTTTAATTCATAGGAATGTCAAGGAAGTTGTAACTACCAAAAAAGCTGCACTTTTGCCCGTTCCCGTTTTGGCTTTAACCAAAGCATCCTTGCCTGCTTCAAATTCAAATCAGAACCATAATTCATTTATTCATTAAATTGAGCAAAAAGAATATCATCCTAAGCAATTCAAATGATAAGCATGTGATCTATAAAAATTGCGATTACTAGTTTTGACACACATCGAGGAATCACATATATTATCTTCATAAAATATTTACAACTACTATAACTACAATGAATTTTACTTTTCTAAGACAACGTGTTTTGAAGATCATGCCACCATGACTAAGAAATTTAACATTGATAATAACAGGTTTACTTTGAGCCAATAACTTCCTAAAGTGGATTCATAGCAGGACTAATGATGAAACGTAAGCCACAACCAACATACCTTCAAGGCAAACAGACAACGTCGCCTCTTGCACCCTGGTCATTTGAACATAGCCAGCTGCTGTAAGTGCCTTCACAGTCAAAGGAGACAAACCACATTCATCAAATCTGAGGAAAGAAAAGCAGAAAATAGAAAATTTAAGTACATGAAAACAACCAATTCTACTTCTACTAACTATTATGAAACGATCAAATCACTTACCTTCTATGACTGAGAATCGATTCTTCCTCACCTTTCTCACTATTTTCCTCTTCGTTTCTAGCCAACTTTTTCTTCCCAAGCTCACGCCTAAGCAATTCCACCTCCTTTCCAAAATTTGTCTCGTCCTCAAGCTCTTTTAGTGGCACTCTTTTCGTCATCTTCATATCATACTTCCCCAAAACAGCTCTACTCCCGATCGCCCCCACACTTCTCCCTGGCCTTTCTCCCTCATCATCTGAATCAAACCCATAATCTTCATCCTCGTCATCGCTAGAAGAACTCTCATTTCTCCAAGATCTCCTCAGTTTACGAGAAGAGAGGCTCCTGTTCTTCTTTAAATCACTCGCTTTTCTTGAATTACTCGCGTACCCAAGCTTGTCCGCGGAGTCATCTGTGAAATTCTTCGCTAAATGATTTCCCAGACCATGACCCATTTCATTGTCGCTCGCACTCTTATTCATCCTAAATTTCCTCTCCTTTGGCACCAAATTAGGTTGAAAGTGCTTCACTGAATCACTTTTAGAGCTAACATCTGAACCTCTCTGTATTGAATAATCCCTTGTTTTTGTGTAATTATGACTATTAGTGAAGTTCTCGCAATTCTGCAATACGTTAACTCCCCCTGATATAAGTTTCCTCAAATCAACAGGAGAATTGATCGAAGTCGGCCGTTGATTTGGCCCAATTAGTCCCGGACTTTCACTTGATTTTACCAATGGAGATTTCAACGGGCCGTCCCTCTCATTCCATAAGTCTTCAGCTCCTTCTTTCATGAAACGATCAGCGAGGGCTTTGATGTGGTTCTCGGGGCTCGTGGGGCTGTAACTAGTAGTGTTTGTATCAAGGTTCAAATTCGGGTCAGGTTTTCCCGCCAGTTTGGCCCGAATGTTTGAGCGAATTCGAGCTTCATAGAGTTGTTTCTCTTGATCAAGAAGTCGCTTTTCCTTCTCTTTGGCTCTTTTCTCGTGGAGGCGTTTCCACTGCCACTTGTTTAGTCCGCCAGGGAAAGTCCGTGGACCGCCGCCCATGAACCGGATGAATATTCGGGTATGAAGCGTAGCTGAGATGGTTCTCGACCGTTGAAGGAGGATTGACGTGGACATGGTAGAAACCAGACCAGACACTGCTTTGAAGAAGATGAATTAGCAAGGTTTTAGGGTTAGGAATTAAGAAATAGCAGAAAGGGTTTTGGATTATCAATTATGAGTTACTGGAGTTTCTTCACAATGTCATGTCGTTTTGAGGGAACAAAATTTTCTCGAGACAGACACATTTTATACTCGGGGAAATAAAAATTTGTCTGTCGTTCGAACAGAAATTCATTCATTTTTAATAAAACAGTGCGTTTTGAATATTAGTGATTAAACAAGCGGGTAGGCCTGCACCTTGTCGCGGACTTGATCGTATTTTCATACATTGATATATAAGATATAAATATATCGATTTTGTAAGTTCAGTGATATATTTATTACATTGATATAACAGTACTCAATTGACAGTTCAAAATGCTATTTTTTAACCATGTTCAGTATATAATATATTCAAGAAGCGATCATTATTAAAAAAAAAAAATGAAAAAATACTATTTATTTTAAGATTTCCAAAATTGAATAAAAAATATCTATAATCTACACTATATATCAATTTCCTATTTAAAATTAAATTAAAACTTTATAATAGAATTTAAAATTAAACTATCTTTATTTTTTAATCAATAAAATTAAAGTTTTCAATTGATTGATTGACTTAATACAATTACATCAACCTTCACAATCATAGATTACAAGAAACTAGATGGTTTATGTTTGTTCGTTGATGAAGATGAATCATAAGATTTATATATATGGATATGGAATAGGTTCATTTTTGGTAGGAAAAACAGATACAACAGAAGCGACTCGCAGCCCGCTTCTTCTGTATTGGGCCAGATTTGGTAGATTGGCCTAAATATTGGGCTTGGAAGTCCAGTAATTCTGCATTGGATTTGGACAGGATTGTTGTCTTGTTTCTCTGGCCCTCTATTACTGTGTACATGACATCTCAAGAAAATTACTATTTGGGCATTTAAATATTAAAATTCTCCTCAGGAAAAAAAAAAAAAAAAACATTAAAAATCGAAGCCGTTCTGAAGTAATTATGAACAGACAAAATACCGTGGTCTTTGCATAGCAATATCTAGAGAATTTGTATAGGAATATCTGGTTTTCATCCTCTTTTGGTGACTTAAACAGTTTGACATTTGTAGATGTCTGATCATTTGTTGTTTTCACATTATTTTTCCCGAAGATTGGCATTTCCTCATCGTTTTCTAATATGAGTTTCAGATCTTATATCCAGATCTTTTCTTTACTGTAGGAGTAATATGGTGTTAGATATTGTACTTCTGATTTTAATTTTCAAATTCAATAGTATGTGCTCGGAGAAGGAACTCGCCCTACTCACGTATAGTCAAACTGAGAGGTGATTCAATTAAAAATGAAGCTGAACAGTGTTGACTGATCTGAGATGAGTTAGCCGAGGATTTGCAGCTCCCGACTGGCGGAGTTGGTGTGATGGTGGAGGTGGCTGTTTCACCGCCACAGATCCAATGACAATCTATGAGAACGACGCATCGCACGCCGTTTAAAAGTAATCACGACGTCGTATTTTTATTTGTTTGGCATTGTCCTCTGCCTTTATCCATCAAGTAGCCTTATTACTATGTTGTTAATAATAATTTTTTTTTAAAAATATTGTTATTAATAATTATTTTCTCTGCCTGCAAGCTGCAGCATCTGAAGTAAAGGTTTTAACTTGGCAAAGTTGGGACATGGCCTTATCAGGAATAGAGATTTAAGTAGTGCAGGAGTGGCAATTTTATTGGTGATGGATGATGATGTGGTAAGCTCCAAACTCTGATGCAAATATGATATTCACACTTGGCCACTTGTTTCTGTCTGCCACTTGCAACCATTGCCTATCCCCTCCAAGCACCAATTTTTTAAACAACTATACAATCCAAGTCCAATTAACTCAGCAACCAATACATTCCATACAATATAACATAAAACAAAAGTGAGGGCCAGGGCAGCCATTAGGATACTTACACTAAAAGAAAATCAATATAAACAAGAAGGAATATTCGGTTCAGAGACCAACTGAAGAGTTTATTAGCCATTGAAAGAGCTCGTGGACCTTTGATTCTTTTTTTTTTTTCTTAACCTCACTTTGATTCTTTCTTTTATAGTTTAATAACACAGTTGTTTTTTTTATATGGGTACGGTCATCAATCGATCAATCATCATTCAAGAAAAAAGTCCACACCACCACGACGCACTACCAGCCGCCCCTAAAGTAAACGCTCAAGATATATACTAATATATTACTATTTCAATATTTGGGTGATGCATACTTTCTGTTCTTTAGTTTATTACTAATATTTTGTGTGTTGCCTTGGTGCCATTATAATATCAATGACTAACGTCATGCACCCACCAATACATTGTCTCCTATCTCCTCCTCTCTTATTTCATTTTCCATTTCTTTCTTTGGTCAATGGGTGTTTTGCCGCAATCTCCATATCTCTGTTATTCTACAGCTACAAGCTACCTTTGAGATCAGATAATCATGTACTTGGTCTCCTTTTTCTCCTCCTCGTCTTCCCCTTCCTTATACCTTGTTCTTGTTTTTGTTCTTTTGTCCCAGTGATGGGGATGATTAGGAATTGATGTTAAAGACAATAACTTTCTTGGTCTTTCTTGCTTGGGTTATCCAATAATACCAAGACCAAGAATCATGGTCCTGTTGGTTCTGGTATTAATAACATTACTTTCACTGCCTTCCTGCCATGCTGTAGTTTTCTGCAATCAAGATGATCACGATTCTCTTCTGCCCTTTTTCTCTAACGTATCCTCTTCTTCTCCTTTGAATTGGTCTGCTACTATTGATTGCTGCCTTTGGGAAGGAGTTGAGTGTGATGCAACTGACGGTAGAGTCACCCGTCTTTGGTTACCCTTCAAAGGCCTTACTGGCTTTCTCTCACCTTCTCTTGCCAATTTAACCCATCTATCTCAACTCAATTTCTCTCATAATAGACTTTTTGGTCCTCTTACTCCCGGCTTTTTATCTTCTCTCGATAGTCTCCAGATTCTTGATCTCAGCAATAATCGTCTATATGGGGAAATTCCATCTTCTCATGATAATAGCACCAATACAGCTATCCAGATAGTGGACTTATCTAGTAATCACTTTAGTGGGGTAATTCCATCCAACTCGATTCTCCAGGTAGCTAGGAATATGAGTAGCTTCAATATTAGCAACAATAGCTTCATTGGCCAAATTCCGTCCAACATCTGCATTGTTTCTTCTTACACCCTGACCATTCTGGACTTCTCTTACAATGATTTCAGTGGCAGTATTCCCTCTGGAATAGGGGAATGTTCCAATCTGAGGATTTTCTCTGCAGGTTTCAATAATCTCTCAGGGACAATTCCTGAGGATGTTTACAACGCTGTCTTGCTGGAACAACTCTCATTACCTCTCAACAACCTGTCTGGTATCATCAGCGATTCCTTGGTCAATCTGAGGAACCTTAGAATTCTTGATCTCTACTCTAATCAGTTGACTGGCTCAATACCTCAAGATATTGGCAAGCTCACTGAATTGGAACAGTTGCAGCTTCACATCAACAATCTCACAGGTTCTCTGCCTCCATCTCTAATGAATTGTGCTAAACTAGTGACATTGAATTTGCGGGTCAATTTTTTAGTAGGGGAGCTCTCTGCCTTCAATTTCTCTTCATTTGTCCGACTTAGCATCCTTGATCTCGGTAACAACAACTTCACAGGTAATCTTCCTAAAAGTCTTTATGCTTGTAAATCGCTAAGAGCAGTTAGACTTGCCTATAATCAGCTGGAGGGACAGATTTCACCTGAAATACAAGCACTAGAATCTCTGTCTTTTCTGTCTGTTTCTTACAACAACTTAACCAACCTTACTGGAGCAATCCAAATTATGATGGGCTGTAGGAACCTCACTACTCTTATACTCTCTGTGAATTTCATGCATGAAACCATACCAGATGAAGAGACATTAAACTCAACTGGATTCGAGAACCTCCAGGTTTTTGCTCTGGGTGCTTCTCAACTGTCTGGTCAAGTGCCCACTTGGCTAGCCAGGCTCAAGAACCTAGAAATATTGGACCTGTCTGTTAATCGAATCACAGGTTTGATTCCCAGTTGGTTAGGTAGTCTGCCAAGTCTTTTCTATATAGACTTGTCTCGTAACCTCCTATCTGGAGAATTTCCAAAGGAACTCGCAGGATTGCCAACACTAGCATTTAAAGGGACTAGTGAGCTAATTGGTCGGAGTTATCTTCCATTACCTGTGTTTGCACAGCCCAATAACGCTACCTATAAGCAGTACAATCAACTTTATAACTTGCCACCAGCTATATACTTGGGAAACAACAGCCTTAGTGGAGATATCCCAATAGAGATTGGCCAATTGAAATTTATCCATGTGCTGGATTTTAGTAATAACAACTTCTCTGGCAGCATTCCTGATCAAATATCGAATCTCACCAACTTAGAGAAATTGGATCTCTCTGGAAACAAGCTATCTGGAGAAATCCCTGCATCACTCAATGGTCTCCATTTCTTATCTTCATTTAGTGTCAGTAATAACAATCTTCAAGGACCTATACCATCTGGAAGTCAGTTTGATACCTTTCCAGTTTCCAGCTTTATGGGAAATCTGGGATTGTGTGGTCCGATTTTACAGCGTTCTTGCTCCAATCTATCAGAAACCTCCCATCCTAGTACACGCCATAAAAGAACAAACACAAAACTTCTTGTTGGACTTGTACTAGGAAGCTGTTTTGCAACCGGTTTATTTATTGCTGGGCTGGCTCTGTGGATATTGTCAAAGAGAAGGATCATTCCAGGAGGAGAAATGGAAAACATAGAGATGGATACGCTTTCTAGCAACTCCATATTGCCTCTTGACTCTGACAAAGATACTAGCCTGGTTATATTGTTCCCTAACAATACTGATGAACTCAAGGATCTGACCATATCTGAACTCTTAAAAGCCACCGACAATTTCAATCAAGCAAACATTATTGGCTGTGGTGGTTTTGGTTTGGTCTATAAAGCAACATTGGCAAACGGGACCAAGCTGGCTATTAAGAAACTCTCAGGAGAAATGGGTCTCATGGAAAGGGAATTCAAAGCAGAAGTAGAGGCTTTATCCACAGCACAACACGAGAATCTGGTTTCATTGCAAGGTTATTGTGTGTATGAAGGTTTTAGGCTGCTTGTTTATTCCTACATGGAAAATGGAAGTTTGGATTACTGGTTACATGAAAAGATTGATGGTGCATCCCTTTTAGACTGGCCAACTAGACTTAAGATTGCAAGAGGAACAAGCCGTGGTCTTGCTTACATGCATCAAATATGTGAGCCGCACATTGTTCATCGCGATATTAAGTCAAGCAACATCCTTCTTGATGACAAGTTCGAAGCACACGTAGCAGATTTCGGATTGTCTAGGTTGATTCTTCCCTATCACACTCATGTTACAACAGAGCTGGTTGGTACCCTAGGTTATATTCCTCCGGAATATGGGCAAGCATGGGTAGCCACATTGAGAGGAGACATGTACAGTTTTGGGGTTGTAATGCTTGAGTTGCTGACTGGAAAGAGACCTGTGGAGGTATTCAAGCCAAAAATGTCAAGAGAATTGGTCGGCTGGGTCCTGCAAATGAGGAGCGAAGGCAAACGAGACCAAATCTTTGATCCTATCTTAAAAGGAAAGGGATTTGATGATGAAATGCTGCAAGTGCTAGATGTTGCTTGCAAGTGTGTAAATCAGAACCCTTCAAAGAGACCAACTATTAAGGAAGTTGTCGAGTGGCTGAAAAATGTAGGCTCAAACAGAAACCACAATACGAATTAGGGGAAATACCCTTCTGCACATATAAGAATACGGGTATATATAAATATAGTTAGCACAGAATGTCTGGTTCTGATTGTATATTTTCACGTCATTCTAATGTTGTAAATGTGAATTTCACTTATCATACTAGTCTAAATATTTGGAAAAAGAAGAAAACTTAAATCAAAATTGATTTTGTCTCTGAAATGAAGTGATTTAGTTGTTTTCTTAGAATCCATATGCAGCTAAACATCAATTATCAAATTAATGCAGGAGCAGCAGGTTGTGCAACCTAAGTTTCCATCCAATTTCTATAATCTTCAAATTACTCTAACCCATTTTTCGGTATTAAAAAAATTTAAAGTGAAGATTTTCATCATCATCAAAATGTGAAACTTGAAATTCAAGTGCATTTTTATTAACATTTTGTAGAATTTTTAAATCTTCTGTAGGCAAAGATTCTGATAGTCCTCGCTAAAGCTTCAAGTAGAATATATACATAAATTGAAGAAGGAAAACAGATTTTTGAATCATGAACCACTGTCAGATATCCAACTGAAAAAGTACGCACATAAATCCAGAATGGAAGAACAGAAGAAGCCTGCTTTGGAACAAATTCCAGTTGTTAATATGGAATGAAGTGAAATCACTGTAATATGAACCACCATTAACAATTTCAAGTATCACAATATTCATTTGTGGTTGAAATTGATGATTAAAAGTGTAATGGTGACGTGGCACTATTTCAGCCTCACAAAGAATCAACAATGGATAAAATATCACATACAGGAGTTACATGTGTATTTAGCAAACTCTCCCTACAAATTAAAGGTTGTCTTCAAAATGAAAACAAGTCTATAGATCTGGATCATCAGTAATGGAGAGCATTAACACCAATTCAGCAAAACAAAGGCAAGTTTATCTAATCCTAATCTTCTACCATATCTAATATATTAAAAATGATTATTGATTAAGCTCTTGACTTAGATATGCTGTTGTTACTGGAGCTAATAAAGGAATTGGACTACAAATATGTCATCAATTAGCATCAAATGGAGTTTTAGTAATATTAACGGCTAGAGATGAGAAGAGAGGTTTAGAAGCTACCAGAAAACTTCAAGAACATGGATTATCCAATGTGATTTTTCATCAACTTGATGTCGTTGATCCAGCTAGCATTGCTTCACTGGCAAAGTTTATCGGAACCAAATATGGAAAACTTGATATTTTGGTGAGTTAAAAAAAAAAAAAGAAAGAAACACTTATCAGTTCAACAAAAGAATAAGGAGATAGATTTCGAAGTTCAATTTTAATGCAGGTAAACAATGCAGGGGTTGGAGGACTCTTCATAGACTGGAAAGCTTTAGAAGCCTTCGAAGTTAAAGGCGGTGCAGTAAGCGCTCCATAAGTTATAGAAATATATCTCATTGTACTTTATAGACTTGTTTCATCATATTCCAATTGCGAGTTTATTAAATGGATGCAGTTAACAGATGAGAATGCAGAATTGTTAAAAGGGATTGTTCAGCAGACAGACGAGATGACCGAAGAATGCCTGAAAACTAATTATTATGGAACCAAAGATGTAATTGAATCACTTATTCCGCTTCTGCAATTCTCTGAATGCGCAACAATAGTGAATATTTCATCCTTCTATGGACAACTAAAGGTAATGGAGAAAGATTTATTGTTGATGTCCATCCAAAGGGAAAAAGCAACAAAAATGGAATTAACGCCCTAATATCTTGATTCTTGTACTCCTCCCCTTGCAGTTTATCAACAATGAGAATGTTAAAGTGCAGCTGGAAAATGTTGAGAGCCTAACAGTTGAAAAACTAGATGAGATTGTGCAACGGTTTTTAAGGGATTTCAAGGAGGAAAAGTTGCTGGAAAATGGCTGGCCTCTAACTATATCTGCCTATAAAGTATTCAAAGCTGCTATAAATGCCTATACCAGAGTCATTGCAAGAAAGTTCCCCGAATTCAGAGTAAATTGCGTGCATCCTGGGTTGGTCAAGACAGACATGACAGCAAACAGAGGAAACTTGACTCCTGAAGAAGGTGCAAGAGCTCCAGTGATGTTGGCTTTGCTGCCTGATACTGGTCCTTCAGGCCTCTACTTTGATCAGATGGATGTTTCCAACTTTTGATGGAAGACAATCAACGATCATTTTCATTTGGCATGAGAACTAAGTTGCAATGTTAATTAAAAGCATGAAGACAATGGAAATAAGACAAGAACATTAATTACATGCTTTCCTTCTTAGTATCAGAAGAACAAATGTTTTTACATTTAACTGAGGCACTGGTTACAAACAGAAGGCATAGACACAAATTTCACTTTGCAGAACATAATACATTCTTCATCTTCTCTCCGTTCTGTTAATACCGATAAAACCATCAACTAATGAATCAGAATAGAGTTGCAGGAACAATATTGGGTCATTTTCAATAAAAAGGTTCTCTTTTCAGGCTTTAGATCGATTGCTAGCAGCATTTCGTCTCGCACAGCATCCCACGAAGTAAATCATTGACTGGCATTTATAGCAGACAAAAGGAAAAAAAAAAAAAGAAAGTTAAAGACTTTACTATCAAGATATGAGTGTAAAAACAGATATAAGAACACAGTCATAAACTTGAAAAATATGATCTCATAATGAAAGCAGTTGTGACCTTCACAACAAAACAAAGCAAAGGGAATGTGGGCACATGTTGATGAGATGTATTGACTTACCAACACAACAAATAAAATGACATTAAATATTGCAACCACTCTCCACTCAGTTTTCATGTATTCTGCAACTCCAGCCCTAAAAGCATGATTGGAAGAGGTTATTAAGAAAAATGTAATTACAGAAATAGGACAGGAAAATAAGAGCAAAAAGACCATCAAAAGTGATACTTACTTGCAGGAATCACAATTGTAGCATTTTGTAGTCCGAGAATTTTTGTAAAGTTTGCAGTCCTTATTGGAGCTAATTGGGTGGAAGCTCAAATCATAGTATGAAGCATTAACAGCAGGATAACCACATCTGTCAAGTAATTTAAACACAAAGTAACTTCAGTAGTCAGTACAGATCGTTATCAATTTTATTGATAGTTGTTTGGTAAGATCTGTAAATTCAAATCTTCATTGGACTATTGTGTAAATCTCCAGAGTGATGAAACTTAATGAAGTGCATTAACATCAACAAGGAGGAAGAAGGAAACATCGCATTTCATTTCTACAATGTAATAGATTGAAAAACTTAATATGAATGTGGTTGAAGGAACGCAGAAAAGGGAAATGCAACAAAGGCACTTACTCAGATGGTGGTCGGCAGCAACCTGCTTCAATAGGGGTTAGTTTTGCTAACTTGTACTGCTTAAGAGTCTGCGTTTAAAAGTGAAAAAGCATCAAAATTGATGTTTCAGGAATTTGAAATTGGCAAGTTAGCATATTTGAATCTAAGAGGCAAACCTTATACTTTTTGGATAGATTATTACAGTCGTCAGACTTCACAAGACAACTCTTCAATCGCTTCCAGTTTTTGGTATTGTTCAACTAAAAAAGTCCATAGTTAGTAAAATCACATGTAATTTTTTTAGTTTATACTAATACTACAGTTTGCACCAAAAAGTAGACACTCCATTATAAAAACTCTATACAGCTGATAAGGTAAAAGCCTGTACCTGTTTAAGAAACCATGAGCTAAAATCCTGAAGTTGATACTCCTTGTACCTGACCACACAAGAATATATCAGTAATTGCCATCATACCTAGTTTAACAGATCATGCATGAAGTATACTGTGGAAGATGAAATGCTTTACAGAAAGGAAAAAGGATCAGAGGAGGGTGAAAAAGACAGGGAGAGGGAGAGGATTAAGGGGACTGGGCTAGATATGATATTAGCAAATTCTTTGTTTTCATTTTTATCCTTGTTGCTTGCAGTGGGATTGTGGATAACTAAAACAAAAAAGAAAGAGATGAGCACAAGTACATTGTTTAGAAATTGCAAGTTTTCTTACCTCAAACCAGGGACGGAATGACCAGATCCATTGTTTGTCACAATGAACCTATAACAAAGTCCAACCAGCAGCAAAATATTCTCGTTATAAACTCCAAATACAAAGAATAATGCACAAATCACAATAAGAGATGCATGCCTCCTTTATAGAATGTACATAAAATGTTACAAACATGAAACTCCATGCTAATTTTTCATCTTCTCTTGGACAACGTCTAAGAAGCAAAAAAGGGAATTAGATAAGAAGCTAGAATCTATAACTCTTCCTAGGGGTGGCAATTCATGTTAATGGGTCGTATTAGTATCATGTCGAGTTACACCTATAACACAATTAGGATAAACACGAACATAAGACAATCTAAACATGAAACTGATCCACTTAAGATTTTAAATTTCAAGCAAACAAAAAGAAGCTTAAAGATTAGCAAATTGATCATATGAAAAGATGGGCTTCATATAGAAGTTAGCCCAAGTAGTACAAATATTAGTCTTTACTGCAGAGAGTGGATCTGAAAATCAACTTCGTTAAAACAAGGAAAGATTGAACAATAACATGATGATGAACTCCTGAATTAGTTGCGAAAATCATGCTCAATAAATAAACCAATAGACAAACTAGGAAAAAAGAAACAACGCATTTGCAGAAAAATGAAAATTTTCATGCACAAATTTTGAACAAAATAAGGAGTTATCATGGTGAGAAAGTTGATCCATCTTACAACAAGTCTACATCTGTCTTGAAAATATATATTATATATCGGGTAACTCAAACTAAAGCACAACCAAAACACTTACGCCAATACAGTGAAAACAAGTATTGCCACCAAAATTATGCACAGCATAATGAGATACTGCAAATGACCAGTCAAGGCGTATCCTTTGAACACTAAAGAACAAATAGACCAAACTAGAATATATATATATATGTATAGCTTAAATTTGATAAGTTCCACTAGTAAGGATACAATCCACAGCAGTATGGAATTGTTCTTCAACGCGCCCAAGAAACCAATTATTGATCTGAAAATCAGGGAAAAGACTTTACCTATTTGTTTTTCCATAAAAACGTAAAAAGTAGAAAGATAAATGGCAAAACTT
Source organism: Jatropha podagrica (assembly GCA_947857235.1). Lineage (NCBI taxonomy): Eukaryota > Viridiplantae > Streptophyta > Magnoliopsida > Malpighiales > Euphorbiaceae > Jatropha > Jatropha podagrica. The sequence continues at coordinate 238,579 of CANUEP010109917.1, forward strand.
ACACTATAAATATGAAAGCCCCAAGGCCTAGCACGGGGAGGGTGAGAGACCTTCTGCAACTGTCATGATGCGTGCTCATCCATACCCCGAAAATTATTACAGCTATAGCTAAAAGCTACATATAAAGGACACGAAGTAAGCATTAACCTAAAATGCTACAAGAAAGATGACAAATTTACCTCTATTATATTTCAATTTAGCTAAGCACCAAAATTTTTTAGCAGACATTCTAGCAAGCGAAAATCTTAAAAACTTAGATGGATTATGCAATGTACCTTGAGTATTTCTCTATAAACCATTTAGTAATACGTGAAACCTAAAATAACTATTAATGTGAAAGAAAGCATACAACTTTTAAAAAAAAAAAAAAAACAAAGATGAGGAAAGGATAAAAACTTAAAAATACAAAAACAAACGACACAAACCCAAAAGAAACAAACTTCAATCCAGAGCTTTCCAGGAAAGGAAGCAGTCATTACTTCCCAGTAACAGAAGAACCAATTAAAGAGAAAATTGACAAAACCAAGAGACAACCAAGAAAAATTTAAATGCCAATTAAGAATGTAGTATACAATCTACTAGAAAAGCTTAAAAAATAGGAGCAAAATAAACAAAAACAAGAAAGAAAGAGAGAGAATCAGAAAAAGCAGACCATGGTGAGTAAGTTTATCCATCTGATCACAAAGTTGCTGGTGCCTATACCCATTTTCCCTTTTCTATTTTAGCTTTCTCTATGAGCTTTCACCTAAAGCAAGAAAGCAACAGAGAAAGGGAAATATATCACCATTTAAAGATATTTTCCAAGAAACAAAGAAAGACGACAGTAGTTCCTTGTGAGCTAGCTCTTTGAAGTGGCACTTGCACTACAAGCAACGGAAGAGGAATAGGAGGGCAAGCAGGCAGGGTGTGGGGTTGTAAAGGGATAATGCTAGAAAATTGAGGGTATTTTGGTCCACAAAATACAGCTGCACATGTTTCTTGTTTCCTAATGGTTGTATCACAGGACACGACACGATACCCATCTAACAGAAACCGCAGCTAATCCTTAAACACAATCTATTCATTTTCTTCTTCTTTTAAGCTGTTGCTGGTCAATGCATAATGCTAATCATTGTCATGTGATGTTTTGTTGGTATGTTGGTGTGTAAGCAGGAAGTTAGCTTCTTTAGGACAACACTGTATTCGAAAATTTAACCGGAAAATATCAAATGCCCACGATGTCTGAATCGACTTTTATTTTATTATTTTTCTTTTTAACTGCAATAATGCATTGAGAAACCATGGAAGCAAACAAAAATACAAGCTAAATGGGAATTTAAAGTTCAAATTTTCCAACATCTCAAATCTAGCAAGAGGCAAAAAGCCACAACAAAATATATTTATGTACATTGTTTTTGACTCGTTTTATACAATTAATCTAATATAAATTTAAACCAATGCAATGAGTCGCGATGAAATGCAAATTAGAAATTTTTTCTTTCCCAAATAAAATTAACCTCACACCCGAGCGTGGAAAAAAAAAAAAGTTAATTATAATTATGTGTTGATAACATGATCCTGACCCCACAGTTTTTCCAGCTCGTTACCCTTAACAGGGGCTGATGCTCTGATGAGATTGTACTGTTTTTAGGCTCTGATCTTTCGTTTATAATCCTTTGCATGTTGGAATGAAATCCTATTATTTATCATTTGATGAAAAAAGGAGTAACGGTTAATTAAAATTGTAACACAAAAGTAACCGAACTCATGGCAATGAGTTGGAGAGGGTAAAATGAAATATCATAATTTAGGCCTAATTTCCAATCAGAATTAAATAAGCTTATCTTGCTCCTGACATGATGAAAAAAGCTAATCTCTTTATGTATTTTAATCAATCAATTAGTTTAACTACCAGCAACTGAAAAGCCTTAATCATTGATGGCAGACCACACAACTGCCGTTTAGTCTTTTGCCCTTCACAGATGTTATTGTAGTTTAGAGCACAAAGACCAATAGTTTAAGTTTTGAATGTACATTTGCATACACAGTTGGATGTATAAGACAGTGTTTGGCAAAGAATTTTCCATAAAACCCTTAAGAATATATCGAGTCTTTCACTTATATAAGCATACTACTTTCATACAGAACTGATAAACAAATAGTCCTAATTATCGGCACTTAAATCCTCCATTACCTACACAAAATACAACAGTAGTAATGTCAGATTTTAGGGTAAAATAAGTTGCAGCTACAGACTCCATAGAACCATCTAACAATCCAGAGCTCTCCATTTGATTAAAGAGTGAGAATTACCCAACATGAGTTGAATATGTTATTCTATTTTAAAACCAATGTAACCTGTCAATTGCAGTATAAATAATATCACCAATTCCTTTCCGTTATACCATAAAAACAAGGCATTACCACCAACAAAAAAAAAATTCCGAAAAAGAAGAAAAAATGAAATAACAAAAACCACTGAAACAAGATCTTGTTTTGACTATCTAGCAGACTTCAGAGTTAAACCTGGAGTCTCAAGGCAGGAAAGGTCTCCCACTGACGTGGCATAATTAGGAGGGAATTCAAAATTTATGATTCCGCGAACAATTATTCTACTTTATTAGTGCATGACAAAATTGTAGATTTCATTTCTTCTTTACCCAGTGATGCTTCAACTATCACCTGCTCAAACGGACAAAAAAAAAAAAAAAAAATTCATTAGTTCAGCTTTGAAAAGTCATTTTTTCCTCTTTGGCATTTTCTTCATTGAGCAAAATTCTTAATACGAAAAGAAACAATAATATTGCTAAGTTACTCATTGCCTGAGCAAGCAAAAAGAACATAAGGAAAACGTTACTAAAATATTTTGAGCTGTAAGGCTCATGAACATAGAAGAAAACTCTATCCAGTCTGAAAGCAAAGAAGCTTCATTAGTAAGTTCGAGTATTGAACTGCACTACGGACTGTCTAATCCAATAATGCTGAAAGCGTAGAAAGCTTACTTACTAAGCTGGAATGGAATAAAACTCAACAGTGAGTGGAAGAGAAAATAAGATCCTAAAATGAGCCTAACTCTCAGTTTATTTGCTACAAAACTCCTCATGAAAATCCAGTGGTTAATGTTTTGAGCAGTAGACCTTGTTTTCAGAGAGAAAAAGTATGATCAGCAATATTGTCATCAGTGAGTTAAAAAGAGAATTTTGTATGTGGTGAAAGTCAAGGGCTTTAAACATAACAGTATAAAAATAGCAGAATCTGAATGGTTTTAAGTTTTAACATTGGAGTCAAACTAAGAACAATCTCTTATCATGACATTACACCTAAATATTTAAAAGAAAAAACTTATTAAGCCCAGCCAAAAAAAAAAAAAAAGAAAAAAAAAAAGATGAACTAATATTCTCTAGAGGGATCATATTTTCAGTTCACAAAATTCATATCCCTGAAGGGAAGCGTAATAGAGCATAAGCAATCTAGTTATGTTGATACATGCAGCATACAAGCAACATATATGACATTTTTACCTCTTGCACTTTGTTTCCAGATCGAGCAAGCAACTTGTATTGGTTCTCAAACATGGATGCCATATAGACCTGCAGCAGAAGATGGATGGATAAGAATTATACTTTGAACTGACAAATGAATATTTTGTGCACTAACAATTAGCGCTTATTTGGTATAGAATGAATTTTATGAAATTAATTTGCAAATCCAAATTTTCATGTTAGGTATAAATGAAAATTCATTTGAATTCTAGATTACACTTGGATCAAATTCTGCTAAAACTGACATAATTTACAAATGAACTCCAAACATAAGAAGGCAAAAGCTATTAATTAAAGCTAATGACTTCTAAGTATAAATTAGTAAAGCTACATAGTTGAAATAAATTCTTTAGTTGATCAAAAAATGAAAATTCATTAGCGAATGAACTTTTTTCTATTAAATTCATTTGCAAATCGAATGAATTTATTCCAAACACTATGTTAGCTTTGAGAATTATGATCTCTATGTAAGTGAAAAGCTGCCACTATTTTCATGGTTTGGCATACAAAGATATACTAAAGATACTAATGCACATAAAATCCAGAGCTCATTGAGAAGAAGAGGGAGGGAGAGATGGAGACAGAAAGAAAATGAGATTGATTTGAAAGGTTAGCTAAAACTTGATGGCGGGGGGGGGGGGGGGGGGGGGGTTTTTGTTTGTGTAAACAAAAAAAAAATAATGAAAAACAAAAATATTTGGTTGCATTTAATAAATGATT